>CM019706.1:8686613-8706613 GCA_009760885.1 Achatina immaculata | reverse complement strand
AGAGCTGTTGATTGTTTTGTTGACAAGGTTGGTACAAGATTTCTATTCTGCTTGCTTTGTGCTTTACACTAAGCCAGACTTCTCAGTGTTGTTACAAGGTATGGGTCATATTGATCTCCACCTCACTCATCAGGCTGTTGTTACACAAGTTGTAGCTGGAAAGTAAAGTATGTCTTAACTTGCTTATTCTAAAAAGTGATTCTTAATAAACATACCTGGTCAGTATCTCTGCTTCTCTAAGAGAGAGAGAGAGAGAGAGAGAGAGAGAGAGAGAGAGTGTGTGTGCGTGCGTGCGTGCCTGCGTGCGTGCGTGCGTGCGTGCGTGCGTGCGTGAGAGAGAGAGAGAGAGAGAGAGAGCGAGTGAGCGAGTGAGCGAGCGAAATAGATGCATGTACTAAGCTACTGTAAGGAGTCTTGCTGTATTGTCTGTACTGTCAGAGTTGTTTCTTTGTTACCAGAATGTAGAGTTTTGCTGTATTTGTTTGTACTGTCAGAGTTGTTTCTTTGTTACCAGAAGGTAGAGTGTTGCTGTATTTGTCTGTACTGTCAGAGTTGTTTCTTTGTTACCAGAATGTAGAGTTTTGCTGTATTTGTTTGTACTGTCAGAGTTGTTTCCTTGTTAGCAGTATGTGTAGTGTTGCTGTATTGTTTGTACTGTCAGAGTTGTTCCTTGTTTCCAGAATGTAGAGTGTTGCTGTATTTGTCTGTACTGTCACAGTTGTTTCTTTGTTACCAGAATGTAGAGTGTTGCTGTATTTGTCTGTACTGTCACAGTTGTTTCCTTGTTACCAGAATGTAGAGTGTTGCTGTATTTGTCTGTACTGTCACAGTGTTTCTTTGTTAACAGACAATGGATTAAGCTGCTACTCTAAACCATAATCAACACAACTACATATACAAACAGGTGAATAGTCCCTGACATTCTACAAGTATACATATGTGACTGTTTCTGTGAATATGAAGTTTATGTTAACATTAGAAGATCAAAGAAACATCTATATATCACCCAGCATGCGTCAGAACCAGTCCCTAATCATTTCAATGGCCCCAGCCACAGAGCCAAATCTAATTTTCTGGTAACAGCCATCAAACAGTGTCACGCTGATGACAGAAGCCACCTAGTGCTTGATAATCGCTACATTCTGGAATATGGGATGCAGCAACCACATGCATGGTCTGAATTCACAATGCAGCTACACTTAACATTCCCCTCTTCAGCAATCATATTCCCTCTACACTAAGCTCCACTCCTTTCTCGCTTTTAACACACAGTCCAGAACCTCTTCACAGCATCAGATTACAACCTCTCTACCCCAACTATAATCACCTAATAATAGATTACCACTGTATCATTCTCTCACCTTTCCACGGTTCTCCCGCCCACTCACCCACCCCCTTCCATTTATGACCCACTGTCACACATCACAAGACACCATTTAAACATTCTATACACTCCACCTTGCGCACTTCTGAACAAAGCTTCTTACAAGTCACAGCTTTTTACAAGTCACAGCTAAGTGCTCCATTCATTTTATTCTGTTTTTTGTTTCATTCCTACTTTTTACTTAGCATTCATGTGGATTTTATTTTATCTCCTCTCACTGTTTCTTTGTCCTGTTTGTTTTTGTATGATTAAGGCTGACGCTGAAACATGACAACTGTGTGCTGGTTAATAAAGCTGCTCAGAGTTGTTTCCTTGTTAGCAGTATGTGTAGTGTTGCTGTATTTGTTTGTACTGTCAGAGTTGTTTCCTTGTTTCCAGAATGTAGAGTGTTGCTGTATTTGTCTGTACTGTCACAGTTGTTTCTTTGTTTCCAGAATGTAGAGTGTTGCTGTATTTGTCTGTACTGTCACAGTTGTTTCCTTGTTTCCAGAATGTAGAGTGTTGCTGTATTTGTCTGTACTGTCACAGTTGTTTCTTTGTTAACAGACAATGGATTAAGCTGCTACTCTAAACCATAATCAACACAACTACATATACAAACAGGTGAATAGTCCCTGACATTCTACAAGTATACATATGTGACTGTTTCTGTGAATATGAAGTTTATGTTAACATTAGAAGATCAAAGAAACATCTATATATCACCCAGCATGCGTCAGAACCAGTCCCTAATCATTTCAATGGCCCCAGCCACAGAGCCAAATCTAATTTTCTGGTAACAGCCATCAAACAGTGTCACGCTGATGACAGAAGCCACCTAGTGCTTGATAATCGCTACATTCTGGAATATGGGATGCAGCAACCACATGCATGGTCTGAATTCACAATGCAGCTACACTTAACATTCCCCTCTTCAGCAATCATATTCCCTCTACACTAAGCTCCACTCCTTTCTCGCTTTTAACACACAGTCCAGAACCTCTTCACAGCATCAGATTACAACCTCTCTACCCCAACTATAATCACCTAATAATAGATTACCACTGTATCATTCTCTCACCTTTCCACGGTTCTTCTCCCGCCCACTCACCCACCCCCTTCCATTTATGACCCACTGTCACACATCACAAGACACCATTTAAACATTCTATACACTCCACCTTGCGCACTTCTGAACAAAGCTTCTTACAAGTCACAGCTTTTTACAAGTCACAGCTAAGTGCTCCATTCATTTTATTCTGTTTTTTGTTTCATTCCTACTTTTTACTTAGCATTCATGTGGATTTTTATTTTATCTCCTCTCACTGTTTCTTTGTCCTGTTTGTTTTTGTATGATTAAGGCTGACGCTGAAACATGACAACTGTGTGCTGGTTAATAAAGCTGCTCCTACTTGTTTCCTGGTTGATATGTTTTCTTCATGCAGGTTCTCAGTTTGGGTAACGCATGGATAGAAGGCAGAGAAACTGGCACAGACTATGCTGAACTGTGTCAGATGATTGACAGTGCTGTGGAGGTTATCTGTCAGAAGTGTGAAGAAATTTCTGGTAAACAATACGAAATTTGTTTAACTTTCCTTGTTTGTGATAGATAGCACTATTCACACAACTCTTCCTGACTTTTAGCTTTCTTTTGCTGTGATAGATAGCACTATTCACACAACTCATATTGACTTTTAGCTTTCTTTTGCTGTGATAGATGGCACTATTCACACAACTCATACTGACTTTTAGCTTTCTTTTGCTGTGATAGATGGCACTATTCACACAACTCATACTGACTTTTAGCTTTCTTTTGCCGTGACAGATGGCACTATTCACACAACTCTTACTGATTTAGCTTTCTTTTGCTGTGATAGATGGCACTATTGACACAACTATGAGCCAGACTTCCCACTCATCGAAGGAATCTGTTTGGACACCAGATACAGGTATACACACAGTAGCAGCAACATCTATGGCTGAAAGACAGGCTGTAGCACCTGTTACAGGCACAGGTTGGTGTCATGATGTTGATGAAAGATGTGTTTAATCAGGGTGAATGTGTATTGATGTCACGATGATAATAATGATGATGATGATGATGAAAGATGTGTTTAATCAGGGTGAATGTTTATTGGTGTCACAATGATGATGATGTGTTTAATCAGGGTGAATGTTTATTGGTGTCACAATGATGATGATGATGATGAAAGATGTGTTTAATCAAGGTGAATGTTTATTGGTGTCACAATGATGATGATGTGTTTAATCATGGTGGCTGTGTAAGGTACTTTACTGTTAACATTAGAAGATCAAAGAAACATCTATATATCACCCAGCATGCATCAGAACCAGTCCCTAATCATTTCAATGGCCCCAGCCACAGAGCCAAATCTGATTTTCTGGTAACAGCCATCAAACAGTGTCACGCTGATGACAGAAGCCACCTAGTGCTTGATATTCGCTACATTCTGGAATATGGGATGCAGCAACCACGTGCATGGTCTGAACTCACAATGCAGCTACACTTAACATTCCCCTCTTCAGCAATCATATTCCCTCTACACTAAGCTCCACTCCTTTCTCGCTTTTAACACACAGTCCAGAACCTCCTCACAGCATCAGATTACAACCTCTCTACCCCAACTATAATCACCTAATAATAGATTACCACTGTATCATTCTCTCACCTTTCCACGGTTCTTCTCCCGCCCACTCACCCACCCCCTTCCATTTATGACCCACTGTCACACATCACAAGACACCATTTAAACATTCTATACACTCCACCTTGCGCACTTCTGAACAAAGCTTCTTACAAGTCACAGCTTTTTACAAGTCACAGCTAAGTGCTCCATTCATTTTATTCTGTTTTTTGTTTCATTCCTACTTTTTACTTAGCATTCATGTGGATTTTTATTTTATCTCCTCTCACTGTTTCTTTGTCCTGTTTGTTTTTGTATGATTAAGGCTGACGCTGAAACATGACAACTGTGTGCTGGTTAATAAAGCTGCTCCTACTTGTTTCCTGGTTGATATGTTTTCTTCATGCAGGTTCTCAGTTTGGGTAACGCATGGATAGAAGGCAGAGAAACTGGCACAGACTATGCTGAACTGTGTCAGATGATTGACAATGCTGTGGAGGTTATCTGTCAGAAGTGTGAAGAAATTTCTGGTAAACAATACGAAATTTGTTTAACTTTCCTTGCTTGTGATAGATAGCACTATTCACACAACTCTTCCTGACTTTTAGCTTTCTTTTGCTGTGATAGATAGCACTATTCACACAACTCATATTGACTTTTAGCTTTCTTTTGCTGTGATAGATAGCACTATTCACACAACTCATACTGACTTTTAGCTTTCTTTTGCTGTGATAGATGGCACTATTCACACAACTCATACTGACTTTTAGCTTTCTTTTGCTGTGATAGATGGCACTATTCACACAACTCATACTGACTTTTAGCTTTCTTTTGCTGTGATAGATGGCACTATTGACACAACTATGAGCCAGACTTCCCACTCATCGAAGGAATCTGTTTGGACACCAGATACAGGTATACACACAGTAGCAGCAACATCTATGGCTGAAAGACTGGCTGTAGCACCTGTTACAGGCACAGGTTGGTGTCATGATGTTGATGAAAGATGTGTTTAATCAGGGTGAATGTGTATTGATGTCACGATGATAATGATGATGATGATGATGAAAGATGTGTTTAATCAGGGTGAATGTTTATTGGTGTCACAATGATGATGATGTGTTTAATCAGGGTGAATGTTTATTGGTGTCACAATGATGATGATGTGTTTAATCAGGGTGAATGTTTATTGGTGTCACAATGATGATGATGAAAGATGTGTTTAATCAAGGTGAATGTTTATTGGTGTCACAATGATGATGATGATGATGATGAAAGATGTGTTTAATCAGGGTGAATGTTTATTGGTGTCACAATGATGATGATGAAAGATGTGTTTAATCAGGGTGAATGTTTATTGATGTCACGATGATAATGATGATGATGATGATGAAAGATGTGTTTAATCAAGGTGAATGTTTATTGGTGTCACAATGATGATGATGTGTTTAATCAGGGTGGCTGTGTAAGGTACTTTACTGTTAACAGTGGGATGATAGATAATGGAGGACTAGTTTCATTGTGCAGTCTCTGAGCACAATCTTAGTTTTCCAGCTCTCTGTATCCACCACGGCCGGCTATTCTTGCATTTATGTATTCATTTTACCTGGTATTTTCTGTTGCCATACTTTTCTCTGTGTATTCATCGCTCTAAACATGGCTCTCTCATATTCTTATACTTTACTCAGTTTTCCCTTCCCATACTTCTCTCTTTGTATTGCTCTTTGTCACAAGCTTCAGCTTGTAAACCTCTTGACGGTGGCTACTGTGCTTTTTTTGGTGTTCTTCATTGTCTTGTTGATAGAATCAGCGTGCTTGCTACAAAAGTTCTGTGATTGTCACATCTAGCCTGTCATGTTTAGATTGCTTCACTGTAAGCACCGTATATGTCACAGATCATATGTGAGTTCAGTATTAACATACTTATACATAAGGTAAGGTAGACAGACCTGTGGCTTACACTGAAGGTAAGGTAGACAGACCTGTGGCTTACACTGAAGGTAAGGTAGACAGACCTGTGGCTTACACTGAAGGTAAGGTAGACAGACCTGTGGCTTACAATGAAGCAGGATCCTGTGTCTCTCTTGTGTCGAGAGTTTTTACCTGTAGTTTATGAAGGCCAGTAGGAGGTAGGGTTGGCTGAGTGGAGAGACTTATGGCCTCTCAAACTTCAGGTGTGAGACTGAATCCTGCCCATCAGTTCATTAGGTCTTTTCCTTGTGATATTAATTAGTTTTTAATGTTCAGCTTCTCTCTTCTTTTATTTTTCTGTTTATCCAGATGCTTATTGATGTCTTCTGTTTTTGATGAAGAATAGATCAGGTGAAAGTACACACTCTTGTCTTACACTTTATTGTATATTCTGATACTCACCTTTGTTCACTCTTTAATTCCAGTACATAATTCTCGTACCATCTGTATTAAGTTTTGCTAGCACTTGTATCTGCATGTCTGACTCTGGCAAAAGCTTTCATGTAATCAATAAAGCACAAATAGAAATCTTTGTTTACTTCTAGAAATTTTCTGTTATAGTTCTTAATAAAAAAAAAATTGCATTAGAAACTTAGGAATTTGAGTTTTACTTGGTTTACAATTTGCTTATCTTCTGGTGAACAGATGGAAGTTCATCACTGCTTCAAGTCTTATCAAGAATTAGTGTAATAGAGGAGGCTGTGTCTTCTATAAGAAGCAGCACAGACAGGCTTACACAGAAACAGGCAAGCACTGATCAGCAGATTACTGACCTGACACAGGAGCTATCCAAGCAGAAAAAACACAACATAAAGTTGAGTAGTATCGAGGAACAAGTCGAAGCTGCAAGAAAAAATTGCACTGAAATAGAGCAAAACCATAAGTCAAGGCTTAAAAGTCTGGAGAAGACTGTACAGAAACTGTCTAGAAAACAAGACCAATTGTCTACACAACAAGATGAGCTGAAGGAGGAAAGTTTTGCCTCAAAGAATGCACTAGAAGAAAAACTTGTTTGTGTTAGTGAGAGGACAGAATCTGTGAAGGAGCAAGTTGATGTGTTAAACTCCGTCACTGATAGAATGGAGTCACAGCTGAGCGATGGCGTGGCAAGAGCTGAGGTGCTGGAGCGTGTCAGGAAATCTCTGAGAGAATTTGAGGACAGGCTTCTGGTCATTGAGGGTGTCAGGACATCACTGAGAGGATTTGAGGACAGGCTGCTGGTCATTGAGGGTGATGGAGGCGAGAGTATGAGAAGACTGGGAGAGCAGCTTGAGGAAGTAGAGGAAAGTGTGAGTATAAGCTCTTCATCTGTCATCTTGTCTCTCATTCTCTGTCTCTCTTTTTCTCTGAGTGTGTGTGTGTTTGTGTCTGCACGTATATGGAGGTACTATCATTTAACTGCTTAGCTGCTGTGTGTCCAGCAGTGTTTTATGTTTTCTGTTACAGTCACACAGAAGCTTGTATAAAACATGAATGTATTTGCTGTATGAAACATTAGATACAGTCAGTGAGAAGCTTGTATATCTTCAGCTCCCCTATTTTTTTTTCTCTTTCCCTCTCTTTCTTTTTCTGAACTTTTATGCCTTTTGATGAACTGTGCTACAAACACCATCATCTACCACATTTCACATACATGTGATTTTTTTTTCACCCCTCCAATTCTGTACCATGTGTTATTATTAGCACACAGTAATCAGCTATAACATATCACTGTTTACCTGGCAATATAACGTGTTACATAACATCACTGTTTATCTGGCAATATAATGTGTAACATAACATCACTGTTTACTTGCCAATATAATGTGTAACATAACATCACTGTTTATCTGGCAATATAATGTGTAACATAACATAACTGTTTATCTGGCAATATAATGTGTAACATAACATAACTGTTTATCTGGCAATATAGCATGTAATGTAACATCACTGTTTACCTGGCAATATAATGTGTAACATAACATCACTGTTTACCTGGCAATATAATGTGTAACATAACATCACTGTTTACCTGGCAATCTTCAGTACAAAGTCTTGTGCCAGATGTTGAGCAGCAAACTACAACCTCTTGATCAATTGAGAAGTATCCTGAACAAACAAGCCCAGGCTCGTGGCGTGAATGTGAACAAGGTAAAGCTTGTGTCATTGTGAAGTATTACTGTAGCTACCTACTACTGATTTGTGAAGTATTATGGTAGCCAGCTTCAGTGATTTGTGAAATATTTCAACAACTACCTGCCACTGATTGTGAAGTATTATGGTAGCCAGCTTCAGTGATTTGTGAAATATTTCAACAACTACCTGCCACTGATTGTGAAGTATTGTGAGATCAGTAGAGAGATCTGAAACCTGTTGTATGAAGTGAAGAAAGTTACTTTTTTTTTTATTAATGTATGATTGTTTGTTAGTTCACGATTTTATTAATGTATGATTGTTTGTTAGTTCACGATTTTATTAATGTATGATTGTCTTTTAGTTCATAATTTTATTAATGTATGATTGTTTGTTAGTTCATAATTTTATTAGTGTATGATTGTTTGTTAGCTCATGATTTGATTAATGTATCATTGTTTGTTAGTTGATGATTTGATTAAATCTTGGACTCCATGTAGTAAATTTCTCTAGTTTTTTTCACCTATCAGTACAGATGTAAGAAATGTTATATTGTAGAGGGATTGATTGATTGATTGATCTTTATTTCAAAGGGGTTAAGAATTGGGCACTAAACAACTACACAGCTCTCTAGATCTTCAGATGAAGTACATACCACCCTACCCCACCAACAGTTGTTCCGTTTACTTTAGCTACAGAAAATTCTGTGTTACCATTTTATTTTTGTGATCTGTTTTTAGCGAAGTCATGTTTTATCTCAGGACGTAAGCCTGTTATAGCTTGGAGATACTTACAGGATATAGTGTTAGTTCTTTGATCTGTTGGCATGCTAGAGGGCAGCATCATGCTTGTCTGCCTTTCCTACTCAAGCTTCACAGGAATTTCTACAGCAGGATGTCTGGAGTGCTTCTTGCCAGATTTGAACCACCAACCTTCACCATGAGAGGCTAATGCACTAACAACTTTGCCACTCAGATGCTTATTAAATTCATATCCAGAAGACAGGTGTTTTTTTAAGAGACATGTCTAGAAGACAGATGAGCGGAGACCATAAGTTGGTGTAGGACATGACTAGAAGACATTTGAGCAGAGGCCATAAGTTGGTGTAGAGCATGTCTGGAAGGCATGTGAGCGAAGGCTGTAAGTCAGCAAAGGGCACATCTGTAAGGCATGTAAGCGGAGGCCATAAGTTAGCAAAGGGCACATTTCTGTAAGGCATGTAAGCAGAGACCATAAGTTGGTGTAGAGCATGTCTGGAAGGCATGTAAGCAGAGGCCATAAGTCAGCAAAGGGCACATTTCTGTAAGGCATGTAAGCAGAGGCCATAAGTCAAGAAAAGGGCACATTTCTGTAAGGCATGTAAGCAGAGGCCATAAGTCAGCAAAGGGCACATTTCTGTAAGGCATGTAAGCAGAGGCCATAAGTCAAGAAAAGGGCACATTTCTGTAAGGCATGTAAGCAGAGGCCATAAGTCAGCAAAGGGCACATTTCTGTAAGGCATGTAAGCAGAGGCCGTAAGTCAGCAAAGGGCACATTTCTGTAAGGCATGTAAGCAGAGCCTGTAAATCTGCAAAGGGCACATGGGCACATCTGGAAGGCATTTAAGCGGAGGCCATAAGTCAGTTTATGACTGATTATTTTTGAGTGACAGAGAGAGCACCACATAGACTGAGAAAGAAGGAAATGATAAAAAAAAGAAGAAAATCCATGGTTCGAATTATTGAGAATTATGAAAATGAGACCACAAAAAATGCCTGCTTGTTTTTAGTTAATGAGCTTTACTCTAACTACTGACCTACACAGACTGCCTGTGTTCTCTGGGAGCTTTCATTCTCAAAGTTATCTCACTCACATTCTGTATCATGATTTTCCTAGGCATAACTTGAGACAGTGTATGTTGTAATTCTTTTTTTTCTAATATTGTTAGATCAAATATTCCCAAGCCTGAACAGACACCAATAAAGCCAGTAATACACTCTGTGTTTAACCTGATATAGGTTTATATTACTTAATACATTTTTACTTTCGGCTTCAGGAAGTAATAAAGCCAATAATGCACTCTGTGTTTAACCTGATATAGGTTTATATTACTTACTACATTGTTACTTTCAGCTTCAGGAAGTAATAAAGGCAGTAGATAACATTTCTCCAAGAATTCATAAACTGGGTAAGTGACATGTATCAGAGAGTCCATGATTCTAACAGTGTAGAGGTAAGTGACATGTATCAGAGAGTCCATGATTCTAACAGTGTAGAGGTAAGTGACATGTATCAGAGAGTCCATGATTCTAACAGTGTAGAGGTAAGTGACATGTATCAGAGAGTCCATGATTCTAACAGTGTAGAGGTAAGTGACATGTATCAGAGAGTCCATGATTCTAACAGTGTAGAGGTAAGTGACATGTATCAGAGAATCCATGATTCTAACAATTATGAGTTTATGTATAGACAGATTTCTTGTGATTTCATGAAGATGAGTTTATGTACAGCAGTCTATACATTTAATGTGATTTTACCACAATGAACAGTCAACCATCATCATCTTGTGCCTAGTTGTGAAGTGTGAGTGATTATGTTTTTCCACCTTATACAGTCACTGGTCTGACTAATCAGACCACACCTGTTTGTCTCATGGTATCTCTTTCTCGTTGTGTCTTGTTTATCATTTGCCATGAGTTTTTCAGTGATTATTGTCATCTTCAAGGACAGCCCGACACATGAAACTAGTTGCTGCTTCACTTCTTCTCCCTATTATTTTCTAAAAGTTTTACAAGATGTCATTACATCATGTGTATGATGTGTGAACATTATCACTGCATCACATGTACAGTGTGTGAATATTACCACTACATCATGTGTACAGTATGAACATTATCACTACACATGTGTACAGTATGTGAACATTATCACTACATCATGTGAATAGTATGTGAACATTATCACTACATCATGTGAATAGTATGTGAACATTATCACTACATCATGTGTATAGTATATGAACATTATCACTACATCATGTATATAGTATGTGAACATTATCACTACATCATATGTATTGTGAACATTATCACTACATCATGTGTATAGTATTTAAACATTATCACTACATCATTTATACAATATGTGAACATTATCACTACATCATGTGTGTAGTATTTAAACATTATCATTACATCATTTATACATTATGTGAACATTATCACTACATCAGTTATACAGTATGTGAACATTATCACTACATCATTTATACATTATGTGAACATTATCACTACATCATTTATACATTATGTGAACATTATCATTATACTTGATTCTTGCCAGTGCTGCGCTATGTTGATTACCAATTGTTGTTATAATAAGCTTCAAAGAGTTGTTGTACACAAGACATCTCATTGCCTCATATTATTGTATGAAACAGACTTTTTTGTTGTATGAAACACTAGATGTTTTTTGTTGTATGAAACACTAGATGTTTTTTTGTTGTATGAAACATTAGATGTTTTTTTATTTTGTATGAAACATTAGATGCAGTTACTGAGAAGCTAGTTCATCATCAGATCCCTCATTCTGTCATATCTTTCTTTTGTTTCTTTTCCTGTCTCATCATTTTATTTTTCTACCTTTTGCTTAAACTGCATTCACACATGATCATCTAGCATATATCAAGGTAGATAGAACAGGGTGGAGACAGGTTACATCTCATAGCCTCATGTTCTAGTCAGATTGGAACAAAATATCTTACAGCCTCATGTTCTAGTCAAGTTGGAACAAGATATATTATAGCCTCATGTTCTAGTCAAGTTGGAACAAAATATCTTATAGCTTCATGTTCTAGTCAAGCTGGAACAAAATACCTTATAGCCTCATGTTCTAGTCAAGCTGGAACAAGATATCTTATAGCCTCATGTTCTAGTCAGGTTGGAACAAGATATCTTATAGCCTCATGTTCTAGTCAAGTTGGAACAAGATATCTTATAGCCTTATGTTCTAGTCAAGTTGGAACAAGATATCTTATAACTTCATGTTCTAGTCAAGTTGGAACAAGATATCTTATAACCTCATGTTCTGGACAAGTTACAATATTTGAACGTTGTATGATATGCAATTTTTCTCAATTAGATTCACGTAGAGAACTTAGTAGTCTTGCACTGACGGATTACTTGAGAGTTGTTATATTACAGATGCCATTAACACTACTATAAGTCACAACAAGAGTGTAAGTTAAAACACCAGCAAAAAGAGTGGAATATACAGACACCAGCAACAGGAGTGTAAGTTACAAACACCAGCAACAGGAGTGTAAGTTACAAACACCAGCAACAGGAGTGTAATTTACAAACACCAACAACAAGAGTGTAAATTAAAACACCATCAACAGGAATGGAATATACAGACATAGCAACAGGAGTGTAAGTTACAAACACCAGCAACAGGAGTGTAAGTTACAAACACCAGCAACAGGAGTGTAAGTTACAAACACAAGCAACAGGAGTGTAAGATAAAACACCAGCAACAAGAATATAAGTTACAAACACCAGCAACAAGGATGTAAGTTACAAACACCAGCAACAAGGATGTAAGATATACACACCAGCAACAAGGATGTAAGATACATAATTTTTCTTTTCTTTTTTATTTTTCATGTTGTCCATGAATCAGTTTTGTCAAAATATTGATTGTTTTGCTGCTTGTTCCCAATTGTTTTCCTGTTTTTGATCAAATCCTGCCCTGACATCATGCACTTTATCTAAGTTGACTTTATTTCCTTACAGAATCCCAGCCTTTGAAAACAAGTTTTGGATTCACTGCCCTGAATCTGTTAACAGATCACAGTATTGTTGAATCACTTATAACAGCTTATGTGAAAGTGTCTAGCAACACCGGTGACTGCTTTAACAAAAGCACTGGCATATTCACTGCTTCTCAGGCAGGTCTGTATGTGGCCTGTATCTCCACGAGTTTGACAGAGAGTGATGTTCTGCAGGTTGCTGTCAGACATGCCAAAGCTGGCTCAAAGGCTAGCCAGAACATAGGTGTCTCTGTGTGTGAGTGTGTGGTGGAAGCTAAGTGCACTACAGCTTGTGGTGTTGGTGTGGTGGAGATGAAGGCTGGTGATATCTTGTTCTCCTGTGTGTACCAGAATGATAATGGGAAGATAGAGAAAATTGTCCGTTTTACTTGTTTTAGACTGGGATAATAACTGATTATGTTTTAGATTGGGATGATAACTGGAAACGCCCAAATAATAACATGTGTAACCAGATAGATTACATTATGATCAACAGAAGATTCAGGAACTCACTAATATCCATGAAAACAAGACCATAACAACTGTAACAACTTAAGATATGCAGACGACACAGTTCTGATTGCTGAAAGTGAAGGAGTGCTACAGGCCCTTCTGGACATCATGGTTCGTGAAAGTAAAAGTAAAGGTCTCAGTCTGAATAAAAAGAAGACTGAAGTGATGGTCATCTCAAAGAAAAGAATACCACCAAAATGTAACATTACCATCAATGGCACAGAACTGAAACAAGTTGATAGATTCAAATACTTAGGAACAATTATAACTGATGGGAAATGTCACAATGAAATGAAAAGCAGATGTGCTCAGGCCAAGTCAGCATTCCAGACAATGAGACACATCTTGTTCAACAGATCCATATCAATGGAAACAAGATTCCGAGCACGTAAATGTTACATCGAGCCAATTTTGCTTTATGGATGTGAAGCATGGTCCATGAATAAGAGAGTACAGCAAGAAATGGAGGCCATGGAAATGTGGTTCACAAGGAGGATTTGAAGGTATCATGGATAGGTAAGAAAACCAACGAAGAAGTCTTAGGCAAATTATAGCAAAGATCAGAGACAAGTGAGATTTGTAGGACATTTCCTGAGAAGAGGAAAATTGGAACACATTGTGGCAACTGGAAAAATTGAGGGAAGAAGAGACAGAGGAAGACAGAGAGAGAAGTTACTGGATGGTCTGTCAGTGTGGCTAGGAAGAAAGCCACTGGTGGATCTCATAATCAGTCTAAAGACAGGGAATTTTGGCGAGAAATTATCGTCTACGCCATGCGGCACGGTACTTGATTGATTGATTGATAACTGGTTATGTTTTAGATGGGGTGGGGAGTGGGGGAATAACTGATTATGTTTTAGATGGGGGGGGGATAACTGATTATGTTTTAGATGGGTGGGGGGAATAACTGATATTTTTAGATTGGGGGGAATAACTGATTATGTTTTAAATGGGGGGGGGGAATAACTGATTATGTTTTAAATGGGGGGGGGGAATAACTGATTATGTTTTAGAATTTGATAATAACTGATTATGTTTTAGAATGGGATGATAACTGATTATGTTTTAGATTGAGATGATAACTGATTATGTTTTAGATTGGAGGGATAACTGATTATGTTTTAGACTGGGGGGGATAACTGATTATGTTTTAGACTGGGAAGATAAAAGATTGTTTATGTTTTAGATTGGGATGCTAACATTTTAGATTGGGGGAATAACTGATTATGTTTTAGACTGGGATAATAACTGGTTGTTTATGTTTTAGATTGGGGGAGGGATAACTGATTATGTTTTAGATTGGGGGGAATAACTGATTATTTATGTTTTAGATGGAATGATAACTGATTATGTTTTAGATTAGGATGATAGCTGGTTGTTTATGTTTTAGACTGGAATGATAACTGATTGTTTACATTTTGGATTGGAATCATAACTGACTGTTTATTTCTTAGATTGGATGATAACTGTTTATGTTTTAGATTGGGATGATAACTGATTGTTTATGTTTTAAATTGTAATAATGATATACGAGGGCTGTTCACAAAGTTCCAGGGCTGAATTTTTTTGACTAAATGAGTAGATTTACTGATGTCTTGGTCTAGTCTCCTTGTGACTGTGATACTTATTTCAGCAATTCTGCCATTTATGGAAGCACCTCTGGAAGTTATTTTATGAGATAACCCTCATTTGTCTTATTGCGTTTGTTTGAATCTCTTCAACTTTATTGAATCAGCAACCCATCAATGTTTTTTTTCAGATATGGGAACAAGAAGTTGAAAGGAGCAAGATCAGGTGAGCATGGAGGGTGTGGAAGCAATGAAGTGTGATGTTTCACCAAAGATTCATTTGTTATGACAGGCGTGTCTGCAGGGGCATTGTCATGGTGAAGGATCCAATTGCTGGTGCATATCCTCTCAGAACAGTATCGGTGCAGAGCATTGTAGAGGCATTGTTGGACTGCTGTGTAGAATTCTATATTTAGTGTCTGCCGTCTAGGGACATATTCATGATGAATTAGTCCATCAGTGTCAGAGAGCACAACCAAACGGTCTTGACATTGGATATCACCTGCCTCACCTTCTTTAGTCAAAGAGATGACGACATTCTCCATTGGGATGACATTAGCTTTATTTCAAAGTCATACCAGCTTTCATCACCAGTGATTATTGATGACATGAACTTGGGATTGTTTTGGACTAGCTCACGGAGATCAGTACATGATCTTCCTTTTGCTCTGCAGTCAGGAGATGGGGCCTGAGTTTCATTGATACATGTCACATACCCAAATCTTCACTAAGAGTTTTATGGCAAGTAGCAACTGCTGTCCCTACATCCTCTGCTACCTCTCTCACTGTTAGTTGTCAGTGTGAATGATTTCTTGTGCATGTGCCGTGCTGTCATTAGTGTGAGATGGATGGTCTGCCAGAGTGGTGCTCATCTTCAAATGATAAGCATCCACTTTAGGAATAGAAAAAGCACTCAGATGTCTTCAATCAACTTTGGCAGGACTCACCAAAAGCTGATTGTAGCACTTCATAAGTTTCAGCACCAGTTTTTCCACGGTGAATGCAGAAATCAATGCACACACACTGTTGAATTTTCTTGTCCATGCTGAAATGCACCATAACCTGCCGGTGTGTGTTCACTTGGAGACTTCTGCAGTGCAAATGACTGAAGATAATGAGTTCAGATTTCACATGTGCACTCAGGGATGGTTACTACAACTCATGTCTTGACACCACTTTGCTGCATTTTATAGTTTTTGAGAAAAAAAAAGTTTAGTCCTGGAATTTTGTGAACAGCCCTGGTATATCAGTGAAGTCAGGTTTAGCACTAGAACTCACATACAAACTTACTTGCGTTAGACTGACAGTTACAGCCACCTTCTCTTCATATCATGTTTTTGTTGACGTATAAAAAATATTGAGTGTTTTGATAATTTCCAACAAAATGTCCAGCACAGAGTTGATGTACATTCATGTTTATGTTTTGTGTCAACATCAGATATAAAACTGCAGCTTTTTTTTTGGTGTAAGTAGACTCTTGTGTGTCAAGATGTACAGACTGTTAGTTTACGATGTTCTCTTGAGAATTAGTTGTTACTGTTACGTTTGCTTGTTGATACTAGATTCCTACATATAACAGGGATCCACATATGTGTGTTTTATCATCATCCTGTGTCATATCCACCCAAAGTCTCGTACTGAACAACAATTCTCTCTCTCTCTCTGAACCTTAAGTGCCCAGGGCACATGGGGCTTCCGCAAGGGTTTTCCACAAATGCCTGTCCTTCGCCTTTTTTTCTGCTCTTGCCCAGGTGAGCCCTCTATTGCTCAACATCCTTTCTGTTGTTCTTCTCCATGTCTCTTTTGGTCTACCCTTACTTCTGTTCCCCTGTGGTGTCCATCTTAGTGCTATTTTTGGTAGTGAGTTGTCAGTCATTCGGAGCACATGTCCCAACCATCGCCAGCGTCTTTCCTCAATAATTGTTGTCAGTGGTTTCATCTGCATTTCTGCTAATAAGATGTTATTTCTTATGGTGTTTGGCCAAAATATGTTTTTAATTCTTCGTAAACATTTAGTCTGGAAAGAATTCAACTTGTTTTCTATGGTTTGGTGATTTTCCAGCATTCACTTCCATAGAGTAGTACACTTAGAACATTACTCTTAAATATCCTGATTTTCATATTTATGCTTAGTTTTTTGATTTCCATATAGTCTGCAGCATTGCAAAAGCCTGGTTTGCTCTAGTAAGTCTGCTGTTGATGTCCTCTATGCTGTCTCCATTTTCTACTACTCTGCTGCCAAGTATACAAATTCGTTACCTCCTCCACTAACTTGTTATCTACTCTGAGTACATTTCTGTTGTTCACATTTTGCTTCATTAACTTTGTCTTTCCTACGTTGATCTTTAGTCCTATGTTGTTTGCATTCTGAGTTAGCTTGTTTATTTATCTTGCATATCTTTGTGACTGCTTGATAATAGACAAATGTCGTCCGCAAAGTCAAGGTCCTCCAGCACTGTGTCAAGGGTCCATTGTAATCCTCTGCGTTTGTCTGATGTTGCCTCCTTCATTAACCAGTCTACTGCCAAGATAAATAATGTTGGTGATAGTACACATCCCTGTTTCACTCCTGTTTGTACCCTAAAGCTGCTGGAGGTATGTTCTCCACAGATAACTTTGCACTGAAAACCCTCGTATAGGCTTTGATTACATTAACTATTTTATGGGGGAGGCCATGCCATCTTAGGATTTTCCACAGTGCATCTCTGTTGACACTGTCAAAGGCTTTCTCAAAATCTATGAATAATGCATATGTTTGCTATGCCACTCATTTGCCTGTTCTAATATTTGTCTAAGTACAAATATGTGGTCTATGCATGATCTTCCTTTCCTAAATCCTGCCTGCTCTTTTCGAAGTTTTTCCTCAAGTGTTGGTACAATTCTGTTGATGATTATTCTGCAAAATACTTTACTGGTGAGTGGCAGTAGGGTAATGCCTCTCCAGTTCCCGCAATCTCTGAGGTCACCCTTCTTTGGTAGTTTTACTATAAGACCAGTTTTCCACTCCTCTGGGGCTTTTTCTAAGTCCCAAATTTGTTGTAATATCCGGCAAAGTTGTTTTGGTGTTTCTGTTTCTTCTGCTTTCAACATCTCAGCAGTCACTTCATCTTCACCGGTGCCCTGTCTGATTTTAGCATCTTTATCGCCTCTTTACTTCATTTATTGTTATTGGTCCTGTATTGATGTTTAGTTCCGTTTTGCTTCAGGTATATCTATTGCTTGTGCTGCTTGTGTTCTGTTTAGTAGGGTGTTAAAGTGTTCCCTCCATCTTTCAATTTTTTCTCTTTCTCCACTGACCAGTTGTCCATTTTGTGTTCTTACTGCACTTTCACATCTTGTGTTGAAGTTACCTGTCATCTGCTTTGTGATTTTATATATGGTTTTCATGTCATTTGTATATGCTGCTTTCTCTGCTGTTTCTGCTAAGTTGTCATAATATTGACGTTTATCTTGACGGCATGATTCCTTCACTTCTTTGTCTTTTTGTGCATAATTACTTAAAACTCGTTCTTTAAGCCATTGTGATTTGGTGTTCAGTAATTTTTTCTTGATTTCTTTTCTTTGCTCTATCTTTTCCCATGTGGTCTCGCTTATCCATTCCTCTTTTCTCCTTTTCCGATATCCCAGCACCTCTTTTGCTGTTTCCTGTAGTGTTTTATTGAACTCTAATATGGACATTTCTGCTTCATCTTGTAGGACACTGAAGCGGTTCTTAAGTATTATTGAGAATTCATTTCTTGTTTGCTGGTCTATCAGTTTTCTTGTATCAAAATGTATCTTTCTGTGTTCTCCGATTTTAGCTTTCCTCAATTTTAGTTTGATTTTTGCTACCAGAAGGTTGTGATCACTTCCTACATCTGCTCCTTTCCTTGCTCGCACATCTTGTAGTGACCGTTTCCACTTGTTGTTTATTAGTATGTGATCGATTTGGTTTTCTGTGGTTTTATCTGGTGACCTCCAAGTCACCTTATGGATGTTTTTGTGTTGGAAAATTGTCCCTCTGATGGTCATCATGTTTTCTTCACAGAAACTGCACAGTCTTCTCCATTTTCATTTATTTCTCCGATTCCTTCTCTTCCCATGATTCTTCTTCTATCTTCATTTCCTTCACCTACTTTTGCATTGAAGTCGCCCAAGATGAGTAGCATATCATGCTTGGGTATTGTTTCTACTGTTGCTTGGAGGCTGTTGTAAAAATCTTCTTTTAATTCCTCTTCAGCTGCTTCTGTTGGTGCATAACAAACTATAATAGACAGCTTCGTGAATCTTGAGTTGAATCTCTCATTTATTGGGGTCCATTTCAGCAATGCTCTTGATGCTTCTTTTGTTATAATTAATGCTACTCCTCCTTCATGAAGATCTTCTTTACCTGACCATATTATTGTATCTTCTGTGTGCTGTGTTGTTAATTTCCTTCTGCCTTGTCCTGTCCATCTTGCTTCTTGTATTCCTAGTATGTCTAGTTTGTATCTGTGCATTTCCTTGATGGTTTATGCTAGTTTTCCAGTCTGGTTTAGTGTTCTTACATTCCAGCTGCCTATTTGCATCTTATGTTTAGGTTCCAGGAGGTCTGCAGTCGGGCTGGGGACTTCCAGTGGCTGGCTTTCATCCACAACCTTCATGGGCTCAGTTTCCTGATACGCATTTCTCCTTCCACCTGCATTTGCTTTTTCCCTTGCTTCTGTTTCTGTAGCAGTCTGATAGTTTTTTACCAGATAGGGTTGCTGGCCCTATGCTGAACCCTCCTTAGTCGCCTTTTACGATCATGCATGGTAGGGTACAGTGGTCCTATTCTTTGCAGATCCCGAGTACCACACGGGGGTGAACAACAATTACAAATGTTTATTTCCATTTGTTCTTGCTGTTTGAAAGTTCCAGAAAATAGGTCCCAAAATACTACATTAAACATATTCTTTAGTGCTAAATTAAACAATTGAACATATCTTTTGTGCTAAAATACTACATTAAAAATGTCTTTAATACAGCCTCCAGCTACAGGCCAAACAGTCTCACTAGCTGCCTATGTAAAATGATGG
>CM019706.1:8588375-8686513 GCA_009760885.1 Achatina immaculata | reverse complement strand
TCAAGTGTTCATTTTCCAACAGTCTTTCTAATACGGTTTTAGCAATGTTTTCTTGTCCATTCTCAACCTGTCTGTCACTTCATTGCCATGTACTCCCTCTGAAACAGTATCAACGGCACCATTGAAGCAGGATTCTCCCTACAAGGCAACTACTGGATTGTATGACTACTTCTTGTGGAGTACAGTTTCAACTTATATAAGTTTCTTCTTGTTGCTGGTGTTCTAACCATCACCTAATTTTCTGTATTATACACTAAGAAAATACAACAAGACACCCAGGCTTTCCACTCCACAAAATTAGTAAGGATACAACAACTTGAACATAACTTGGCAGTCTTCCGACCAAAACAAACTGGTCAACAATGAGAATTTCCACAAAGCCAATTGGTGTAGTTTATGAACAGACACACACATTTATTACAGAAATTTACAGCAACAAATGCCCGGCGTGAAATATCTACGCCACATGGGCAAGGAAAACCTTACAAATGATTTATTCATACCAAAAACCATACTTACAGGCTAACCAAGGACTGCAGCCACACAGAAAGACAAACTAAACTAATTCTGACAACAAGACTCGCTCTACCCCATTCTCGTTCGCCCAACACGTCCTTCCACTTCAACGTTCACTCCAAGACTGCTTACGACCGGCTTTTTCACACGGACCTTTCTAACGACTTTTTGCACACGGGCCTTCCTAATGACGTAGTCTACGTAACATAATTTATTAGCGCTACACAATTAATCTCTGAACAGAATTGCTATTCTGTTACAGAATATCTCCCCACCCCCTAACTGTAGATATTTGGCCATCAAATATCTCCAACAAAAAATTACTAACTTTTACAGAAAACTCTCCAAAAAAATTAATCAAACTAATCACTATCCAACACAACCCTAATTCTACCCACAAGGTGTACCAAGGTGTACAATATTCAATTAACTACCTACTCTTATGTGTATATTCAACGCTATGAGTAGTAACGTATAACATATGCAATCGCCATAACAACCCATCCTATATCTGGCGCATGAGACTGTCCGCAACATGGACATAACAGGAAAATGAGTAAAAGGCAATCCGCCTTACAATAAGTCCTATACACATGAAATCATACTCACAACATTCCACCTAAAACTTCAGCGATCAAGAAACCTAATTCCTCCAACTACCAACAAATTTCCACAGCTAGAAACTCTTCCTAAATGAGATTCCATCTACATCAAAACGACAAAAATTCTTCCTACAACAAAACAAGTAAGGCTCTTGCTACACAAAACAAGTAAGGCTCTTGTCTTGAGACTAATCGTGAGTGGTATTTATACTATTCCTACCCACTCAGTTTTCTCCATGCTGCAAGCTTTTCCCAAGACCCCCGCTCAATGGTCTCAACCAACCTACCTCTCAAACAAGGGTACTCACTCTAGTAATTATTTCCTAAATACCAATCCTGGGTATAACCCCTAGCTTATGCTGCTATAATATTCCCCTATCCCAAAAAGTAGAGTTGTGCCTGTCAAAACTTTCAAAAAACCAATCTACTTATCTAAATTATAACTCCAGGCTAATTCAAAGATAATAATCGACTCTCAACATAGAACATCATACTCTGACCATACCCATAAACTGTTCGTGTGACCTTCGGCCATACTCAGCCCATGTCCACTTCATATACAATCATCTATTTCTATTATGTGTGACTCCTCAATACACATACATAGAATAGGTAAACTCTGGTACCATATATAATCTGCTATTACTGACAAATGCAGCCATATGCTGTACATACGCAGAATAGGTCCATCTGGGTTACAATTATTAATCATCCATTCTTAAACATATGTAAATATCCATTAAACATATGCAGAATAGGCAAAACTTTTGGTATCATATATAATCATCCATTCTTAACATATGTAATCATCCATTAAACATATGCAGAATAGGCAAATCTTCAGGTAGCATATATAGTCATCCATTCTTAACATATGTAATCATCCATTAAACATATGCAGAATAGGCAAATCTTTAGTATCATATATAATCATCCATTCTTAACATATGTAATCATCCATTAAACATATGCAGAACAGGCAAATCTTTAGGTATCATATATAATCATCCATTCGTAACATATGTAATTATCCATTAACATATGCAGAACAGGCAAAACTTTGGTATCAGGCTAATCCACCTTTTATTTATCCCCAAAGGGACTGTGCCACGTACCATATGTACGCGCAACAAAACAATGTAATATCTAGGTCCTTAAAAGAAAAAAGACCCCCTCTGGTAATTTCACCTTAGGCTCGGTTACATGGAATCTGCATGTTCCGGCCTAGGTACCCAATCAGAGAACCACACTTGTTTGTGTAATCTCCTCATAACATCACATCCGTGGTAATAATGTCACATCCAAGGCAATGCTGTCACATCAAAGATAAATAACCAATTTGAACATGGTAAATGCCATAACAATTGGCTATTAATAAGTCATCATCAGTAATGTCACCTTATTCAAGGCTACATGATTTATCATCCATCCTAATTAACTACTAATAAATCCGTTATACAAAAAATAAACAGAGGAAAAAAAAAATACATTCACTAATTGCTGCACAAGAACTATACAATCTATAAAAAATTATGCTTAATAGAATCTCCAACTGCAGCCTTCAACTCCCACAGAATTCTCATATGTAGCAATGATACTTCCAGGGCTTCTGGAACATTTCCAATGCACTGCTCGACAAAGCCTAACCTCCTCCATAGCAAAATGACTCTTTCTGGAAAAACTCAGACATGGAACCAATAATCTATAATAAAACAAAAAAAACAATATTAGCATTATCCAATCCACTCAAAATAATCCAACCATACTGGCACCTAATACAGTCCAGAATAATTACTGTACTTTTTAGTTAAATAAGTTATAACAGCAAATGGCAATCTTCCAGAAAAATTTTAACTAAGAATCCTCAGTTTTCTAGCACCTATCAGAGTAAAAAACTGGAATTAAGGACATATACACTAATGTCAAATATCCATATCATCCGTGCTAATGCAAAATCACAACAAAATGGTAAACTAAATGCTAATTAATTGCAATCCAGCAAAATTCCACATCAGAACAAAATAATTGTCCCTAATGTATAAACACAATAATGTTCCTGAAATTTCCAGATAATCTATCCAGAAGAAGCATATCTGGCAACTTCCAATCAACAGAATGTTCATTTCCAAAAACAAATTTTTTGTCCACAGGTGAAGGTAGTCCAAAAAGTTACTATATCCCTCCATATGAATGTCTGGTGAGTGGATGAATCAGAACTACTCAACTGTCCAACAAACTTCCAAAGAGAATGACAGTAAATAAATCCAACATTCACTATTTGCTATAATTAATAATGTTCAGTCTGCATGATCTGGCTTGACTTCTTGCTGAAATTTCAGAGGTCACAGTTAAGTTACAAATTGTTACCTGTCCCTTCCCACATAGTACCAACGAAATGTACCGTACAAGCTGCACTGGTTCCTGGCAGGATACTGGTTCAGGATCAGCTTCACTGGTATGGCTTCATCCACTATGCTGCCTAGGGGCCAGGAGCTAGAGGTGCCCCCCAAGATTCTGAGCAAGCCGGACATCGTCGCCGCCTTGAGTAGACGCCACCAAGTCTCGCCAACACACCCCTGACGCCAATTCGAAGGAAGAAAAAAAGGACGCCAATGCAACTCAACTCTTTTCCTAATCTAGACTCCTTTTCTTCTCCGGCAGAAGATGTCGGGAAGCCAATGCTGACAGAACTACCAACCGAAATTCGAACGCTAGCTAGCTAACCAACTCCATCTTGACTGCCTAACTAACTACAAACCTATCAACTCCTAATCTGTCTGCAGTCAGCTTCCAACACCTAAGCTAGCTATCCTTACTCTACAACATATTTGCTGTTGACCAAAACAGAGTCTACCATGTTTGAAAGCCGAAACCGAGGCAGGTCATCGACAAGGTAAGCAGGTCATCGATCGACAATCGTAATCTAGGGCATGGTAACAATAGACAAAACTTTGTGGGTACTACACAACTGGAGACAAAAATACTACAACCTGGAGACTTGCCAAGACTTCACAATTAGAAGTATGAGCCGTGCATGAAACCAGCAGCCCACGAGCAACAACTAAAACACTTTGTGACAGACCGTGAAAGAAAGCGCTGGTCACGGCGCCATTGAAACAGTATCAACGGCACCATTGAAGCAGGATTCTCCCTACAAGGCAACTACTGGATTGTATGACTACTTCTTGTGGAGTACAGTTTCAACTTATATAAGTTTCTTCTTGTTGCTGGTGTTCTAACCATCACCTAATTTTCTGTATTATACACTAAGAAAATACAACAAGACACCCAGGCTTTCCACTCCACAAAATTAGTACGGATACAACAACTTGAACATAACTTGGCAGTCTTCCGACCAAAACAAACTGGTCAACAATGAGAATTTCCACAAAGCCAATTGGTGTAGTTTATGAACAGACACACACATTTATTACAGAAATTTACAGCAACAAATGCCCGGCGTGAAATATCTACGCCACATGGGCAAGGAAAACCTTACAAATGATTTATTCATACCAAAAACCATACTTACAGGCTAACCAAGGACTGCAGCCACACAGAAAGACAAACTAAACTAATTCTGACAACAAGACTCGCTCTACCCCATTCTCGTTCGCCCAACACGTCCTTCCACTTCAACGTTCACTCCAAGACTGCTTACGACCGGCTTTTTCACACGGACCTTTCTAACGACTTTTTGCACACGGGCCTTCCTAATGACGTAGTCTACGTAACATAATTTATTAGCGCTACACAATTAATCTCTGAACAGAATTGCTATTCTGTTACACCTCATGTTCTGGACAGTAAAGCCACCTTAGGCTCCTCACAGCTGACTGACTTAACAAAAGAACTCATTCTTTTCGAAGCAACTTTTTTTTCAATCTAACGAAGTATACTCTGTGAATCTGTCGCAAGGACGCCATGACCTACATCATGGGCACCCAGCCATTCCATTGCCGCCCATACAGCCTCAATTTCTATTTGCATGCTTGATGTGGTGACTTCAAAGGCTCCAGAACCCTATGCGACTACTCTTCCATTAAGGTAGACAACAAAACCCCAACCACTTCTGCTGTTCCGAGACACTGAGACATCTGTATATATACTATTCAAAAAAGAAACGCAACAAATTTGATTTTGCGATTTAAAGTGAAGTTTACTGATAAGACAAGGGCAAATTCCCTGAAACCTTCACTTGCACATCAACTTCGTATGCTGACCTGAACTGTACTCAGCAGATGATTCATGAACACAGAAAAGCGACACTAGTCAAAAATGCATTTTTGACAATAGCTCATGACAGGTTCAGGAGAATCCCGTGAAACTTACTGAACATAAAACTTACTGACCATGTTTATTGAATGCCTATAAAAGATAGACGCTCCTCGAATCATTTCAACTGAAAATTCAATGCCTAAGTATGGCTCATCTCACTACAGAACAACGACTCATCATTACTGGAGGTTTATAGACTGGAAAGTCACAAAGTGTAGTGGCCAGACAATTTAATGTGGTTAGAAGCACCATTTGTCGCCTTTTGGAAATGATTTAAAGAAACTGGTTCAGTTGCAGACCGTCAGCCCAGTGGGAGACCCATAGTCACAACTCCTGCCGAAGACCTCTTCATATGACTGCGTCACCTCAGAAATCGATTTGCATCTGCGTCCTCAACAGTCCAGTCAGTGACAGCATCCCGTCGAATTTCAGATCATGACCGGTTGCACGACTCTGGTCTTTGGACCAGAAGACCATACAGAGGTCCTGTTACATGTACCGGCGTCGCCAGGACCAACTGCAGTGGGCGAACCAGCATCGTCAAAGGACCGTTGCGAATGATTGGAGAAGGGTTTGGTTTAGTGATGAATCATTCTTTCTGCTCAAGTGACACGATAGACGGAGAAGAGTTTACCGCAGAGTCCATGAGAGCTACGCCAAGAACTGCGTGGATGAGGCTCCTCCACATGGTAATGGAGGTAGGGGACGATCAACTTCATGGGAAGAAGTGACCTGGTGCAAACTGAAGTACGCCTCAATGCCCAACGATCCATCGCTGAAATTCTTCGTCCTCACGTCTTTCAACTTCTGGCTGCACTAGGTTCGATA
Source organism: Achatina immaculata (assembly GCA_009760885.1). Taxonomy (NCBI): domain Eukaryota; kingdom Metazoa; phylum Mollusca; class Gastropoda; order Stylommatophora; family Achatinidae; genus Lissachatina; species Lissachatina immaculata. The sequence continues at coordinate 8,680,289 of CM019706.1, read as the reverse complement.
TTTCAGCAGGATAACGCTCGACCTCATGTGGCACAACTCACCACCCAGTTCCTCGCTGACAACAACGTCCAGACCATTCCCTGGCCATCCATGTCATCAGACATGAACCAAATATAACATTTATGGGATGAACTCAAAAGACAAGTCCGCCAGCGAGACGTGGCACCAACCAGTCTCCGACAGTTGTCTCGTGCACTGCGGGAAGAGTGGGCAGGCATCCCACAACAACAGATCCAACGGGTAATCGGATCCATGTCAAGGAGAAGTCGTTCTCTGATACAGGCCAGAGGAGGCCATACACCTTACTGGAACAGAGGCCTCAGTCGCAAAGAATAAAGTCCAAACCAGATTTAATGAACATCGTTTCATTGTTAAGGTCTTAAAGTTTCTTCATGCCAAGATTGAAACATTAATTCCGTAAAATAAAATTTTGATACAAATTTGAAATTTGGTGTCCATTACGACTACAGAAGTGTTGCCTTTACCAGTGTGACATGCAAGATGGCGGACGTTTTTTTTTTTACCCTCTCGACGGCGTGCACAAATCAGAGGAATTCCGCTTCATCTGTCACATATCCTGTACCTGGAGTTGGGCATAAGGCTAACAACCTTATCCTGGGACCTATCTAGAGGTGACTCCAGATGGGAAAAAAAGGCATCGTTACGGAAACTCGCAGAGAAACCAACCGAGCATCAGGGATGCCAACTCAGAGAAGCTCATTCGTCGGCCCCAAACATGTGACAAGGATTGGATTCTGGAATGTAAGGACGATGGCACCACCAACAAAAACTACTCAGGTCATCATATAAATGGAGAGATACCATCTAGACATACTGGGCATCAGTGAAATGCGATGACCAGAAGCAGGTAAAAGATCGGCGGAAAACAGTAAGTTAGTAATACATTCAGGCAGAGACGACGGTAAACATCATGAGGGGGTAGGTATTATTATGTCATATGTAGCAACAAAGAGCCTTGTAGAATGGGGATTAGTGAACAGTCGTATAATAAGAGCATGATACAACCTAACACATGGAAGAATGACAATAATATAGTGTTATGCATCTACGAACGATGCAGATGATGAGGTGAAAGACGATTTCTATCACCAATTATAACAAATCATCAACAAAGTCCCTAAACACGACATCCTAATTCCTATGAGGGACTTCAATGCTAAGATAGGGAAAGATAACACCGACGTTGAAAAAGTGACAGGGAAAGAAGGAATTGACATGGTAAATCAGAACGGAGAAAGATTAACTGAAATATATCTAACAGAAAGCATGGTCATTGGAGGCACAATATTTCCACACAAAGAGATACATAAAACAACATGGATATCTCCAGATGATAGAACTAGAAATCAGATATATCATTTTTGTATTAGAAAGCAATACAGAACATCTCTCATAGATGTAAGGGCTTATAGGAGTGCAGATGTTAACATTGATCACAATCTGTGTATAGGGAAAATACAACTAAAACTGAAGAGCCAACACAAGAAATAAATACACAGAAAGATAAACAGCCACAGCCTACAAGAAGAAAATAATAACAGTAATTTCAATCAGGAACTTGCCAATCATTCCACAACACTCAGTGAAGTAGAGGAGGTAGGTATAGATGAATTATGGAATTCTTACAGCACAGCCATAATCACAGCAGCAAAAGCAAGCGCTGGACTGAAAAAAAAAACAAATAGAAAAGCATGGATATCAGATAAAACATGGAAGTATAGACATGAAAGACGAGCAGCCAAATTAGACATGTTGAATGTAAAAACAGATCTTGGAAAAGATCTGGTGAAAGCAACATACAAGGAAATAGACAAGAAAGTAAATAGTTCAGCTAGAGGGGATAAAAGAAAATGCATAAACAATGTGGCGAAAGAGGCAGAGAAAGCTGCAAAAACAGGAGACAGCAAAACCTTATATTACACAAAAAAGAGGCTAACAGGTACTATTATATCTAAAGAAAGACCAATCCTTAGCAAAACTGGAACCCTATTAACATCAAGTAAAGACCAAAAGCAAAGATGTGCTGAACACTTCCAAGAAATACTTAATCGACCACACCCAATAGAATTGTTAAACTTTGAAACCGACTTACCAGCCCCACAACTAAATGTCAACTTAGATGAAATTACGTTGCATGAAACTGAAACAGCAGTGAATTTAATGGCTAACAACAAAGATGCAGGTGAAGATGAAATAACAGCCGAAATGTTAAAAGCTATTAACATTGACAATGTGACCGATTACAGAGAATGTTTAATAAGATTTGGAAAGAAGAAAAGGTCCCTTCTAAATGGAAAAAAGGAAACATTGTTAAAGTACCAAAAAGGCAACCTTAGTGACTGTAACAATTGGAGGGGAGTAACCTTAATATCAGTTTTGTCAAAAGTATTTTGCAAGGTCATTTTGAATAGACTTAAAGATCTAGCGGATACCGCAATGAGAGAAGAACAAGCAGGATTTCGAAAAGGGAGAAGCTGTCTCGACCAGATCTTTACTCTCAGAATAATACTTGAAGACCATATTCAAAAGCAGAAACCATTAATACTGAACTTCATAGACTTTAAAAAGGCATTTGATAGTATACACAGAGATTCATTGTGGAGAATTTTAAGTCTATATGGAATACCATCTATAATTGTCAACATCATTAAGGACTTCTACAATGGATATGTTTGTGCAGTCAAAACAGAATAATGGATGAGTGAATGGTTCCAGATTGAAACAGGTGTGAAACAAGGATGTATAGTTTCCTTTACTTTTTGTAATTGCAATAGACTTCATAATGAAAAAATGCTGCACAGGTAACACAGGTATTGACTGGGTACATGGGACCCAGCTAGAAGATCTTGTTTTTGCTGATGACATAACTCTTATCAGTAACAATGTGAATTCCATGCAGGAAAAAACAGATAGCCTGTCTTCACTGGCTAGAAAAATATGATTTGAACTTAACAAGGACAAAACAAAAATAATGAAAATTCCCATTAATCAAAATGGAAAAATACACGTAGAAGGGATAGATGTTGAAGAAGTCAATCAATTTGCATAACTTGGCAGCTACATAGACCAGGATGGTGTCACCAGAGGGGAAGTTAGAATTGTAAAAGCAGCATCGATCTTCAAGAATCCTGAGAACATGTGGCATTCAAAAGTTATAAGCATAAAAACCAAGTTAAGACTATTCGATTCAAATGTAATATCCACCCTCATTTATGCATGCGAAATTTGGAAAACAACTAAAGAAATAGAAAAGAAATTAGACTCTTTTCAAAACAAATGCCTAAGGAAAATACTCGGCATCAAGTGGAGCGAATTGAAGAACAATGCAGAGATAAGACAGATGACTGAACAACAACCAGTCTCATGGGTGATCAGGAAAAGGAGATGGACATATGTTGGTCACGTGATGAGAAGAAACAGTCAGAGAATCCCAAAACAAGCTATCAAGTGGAACACAACAGGCCAAAGAAAAAGAGGCAGACCGTGTGAAACTCTGAAGAGGACATTGTTAAGAGAGGCCAAATTAAGAGACATAAAATCCTTTGATGAGGTTGAAAGACTCCCCGGAGACAGGAAAAATTGGCGAACTATCTTGCGAGCCCTATGTGACGTTTAACGGCACGGGAAGGATATAAGATATAAGATAAGATATAAGTGATGCGTTTATTTTATTTTTTTGTGAACTGTATGTAAGAGAATATTATTATATTACCATGTCAGAAGACCTACAGTGATGCTGGATGAGATCTTGAAACCAAAATTCAGCTGCTTCCTGTGTTCATTCTCTACACTCTTGGACCCTTCTGTATAAATTTGTTAGCTAAGTTCGGTCCTGTACCCGTAGCCAATCATCACCTTTAGGTACCTCAACTAGATCACATACTCACATTATTGTATTCTCAGCCTCAGCCATCCAGGATCTATCGTGTTTTATGCGTCTGTCCTTTTTCAACCCCAGCTCCTTATGGAGAGGATGATCCTTCATGCCATCAACCTTGATGTATGCCCTTACCTGAGCACACCTGTGTTTAGACCTCACACTCACCGTATCAAGCAGAAAGCTCACGGCCATCACACGAGCATCCCTGGTGCAAGCCAAGACCACTCTCATTGCCTCGTTCTGTACACGCTCTAGTCTGTTCAGCTGTGCACTTGAAAGAGTGAGTTGGCCTAGACCATACTGCAATGCTGACATCACCAATGTGTGGACGATACACGCTTAGATCGAGGGGTGTACGACCTTGACCAAACCGTCATCGTCTATGTGATTGTTAATCGGTTTTGGGATATATATATATATATATATATATATATATATATATATATATATATCATAATTGTTAGCTGCCATAAAGGTAGTAATTACTGTTAGGTGCTAACTAGGTGGTCATAATTGTTAGCTGCCATAAAGGTAGTAATTACTGTTAGGTGCTAACTAGGTGGTCATAATTGTTAGCTGCCATAAAGATATATATATATATCGCTGGCAAAATACTGGCTCGCGTCCCGCTAAACCGACTTAGTAAGCATCTTGAAGATTATTTGCTTCCCGACTGTCAGTGTGGTTTTCGAGTAGGAAGAGGGACAGTTGACATGATCTTTGGTATCCGTCAACTACAGGAAAGGTGCCAGGAGCAGCACGATGACCTGTTAACTGTTTTTGTAGACTTAACCAAAGCCTATGATATTGTCAGTAGGGACGGTCTTTGGCTAATAATAGCAAAATTTGGATTCCCAGTCAGGTTCATAGAAATAGTTCGCCAGGTTCATGAGGGCAGGAAGGTTTGTGTTCTCGATGATGGTGAGGTCTCCGAATCTTTCCCTGTTACCTGTGGGGTAAAGCAGAGATGTATCCTTGCACCTACACTGGGGTAAAGCAGAGATGTATCCTTGCACCTACACTGGGGTAAAGCAGGGATGTATCCTTGCACCTACACTTGGGTAAAGCAGAGATGTATCCTTGCACCTACACTGGGGTAACGCAGAGATGTGTCCTTGCACCTACACTGGGGTAAAGCAGGGATGTGTCCTTGCACCTACACTGGGGTAAAGCAGGGATGTATCCTTGCACCTACACTGGGGTAAAGCAGAGATGTATCCTTGCACCTACACTGGGGTAAAGCAGGGATGTATCCTTGCACCTACACTTGGGTAAAGCAGAGATGTATCCTTGCACCTACACTGGGGTAACGCAGAGATGTGTCCTTGCACCTACACTGGGGTAAAGCAGGGATGTGTCCTTGCACCTACACTGGGGTAAAGCAGGGATGTGTCCTTGCACCTACACTGGGGTAAAGCAGAGATGTGTCCTTGCACCTACACTGGGGTAAAGCAGGGATGTGTCCTTGCACCTACACTTGGGTAAAGCAGGGATGTGTCCTTGCACCTACACTTGGATAAAGCAGGGATGTGTCCTTGCACCTACACTTGGGTAAAGCAGAGATGTGTCCTTGCACCTACACTTGGGTAAAGCAGGGATGTGTCCTTGCACCTACACTTGGGTAAAGCAGGGATGTGTCCTTGCACCTACACTTGGGTGAAGCAGAGATGTGTCCTTGCACCTACACTGGGGTAAAGCAGGGATGTGTCCTTGCACCTACACTTGGATAAAACAGGGATGTGTCCTTGCACCTACACTTGGGTAAAGCAGAGATGTGTCCTTGCACCTACACTTGGGTAAAGCAGGGATGTGTCCTTGCACCTACACTTGGGTAAAGCAGGGATGTGTCCTTGCACCTACACTTGGGTGAAGCAAAGATGTGTCCTTGAACCTACACTGGGGTAAAGCAGAGATGTGTCCTTGCACCCACGGTGTTCTCAGCCGTGCTCATGTAACCTCCAGAAGCTCTAATGAAAACTGTTTTCCGTTAATTTCTAGAACAGACGGAAAGCTCTTCAATCTAAGGTGATTAAAAGCTGCCTCAAAAGTTAGGAATGCGAAAATCAAAGACTTTCTGTTCGCCGATGACTGTGCACTAAATGCTAGTTCAACATCTAACATGCAAACCATCACTGATAACTTCTCTGAGGCGTGTGACAACTTTGGCCTTACGATCAACATCAGAAAAACAGAAGTCGTATATCAGCCCGCCCCCAACAAAGAATATACTGACCTGGAAATCATGATAAAGGAACAAAAGCTAAAATCCGTAGAAAATTTCACTTATCTTGGCAGTACCCTTTCCCGGGCAGTCAGTCTTGATGCTGAAATCAGCAACAGAATAGCTAAAGCCAGCGCAGCATTTGGGAGGCTACAGAAAAAATGTATGGGAAAGAAGAGGACTCCGCGTTACCAGCACGTTAAAGGTCTATAAAGCTGTTGTTCTGACCACACTAATGTATGCAGCCACCAAGTTAAAGGTCTATAAAGCTGTCGTTCTGACCACACTAATGTATGCAGCCACCAAGTTAAAGGTCTATAAAGCTGTCGTTCTGACCACACTAATGTATGCAGCCACCAAGTTAAAGGTCTATAAAGCTGTCGTTCTGACCACACTAATGTATGCAGCCACCAAGTTAAAGGTCTATAAAGCTGTAATTCTGACCACACTAATGTATGCAGCCACCAAGTTAAAGGTCTATAAAGCTGTCATTCTGACCACACTAATGTATGCAGCCACCAAGTTAAAGGTCTATAAAGCTGTAATTCTGACCACACTAATGTATGCAGCCACCAAGTTAAAGGTCTATAAAGCTGTCATTCTGACCACACTAATGTATGCAGCCGAAACATGGACAGTCTACAGTAGACATGCAAGACAACTAAATCACTTCCATCTAGGCTGTCTCAGAAAAATACTGAACATCAAATGGCAGCAAATGATACCTGATACTAAAGTCCTCACAAGAGCTAATATTCCAAGCATCTTGACAATGCTTCAAAAGACGCTAATTCGATGGACAGGGGACGTAGTCAGAATGAGTAACACTAGACTGCCCAACAATTCCTTTATGGGGAACTACTGAACGGAAAACGGAAAGCTGGAGGGCACACAAAAAAGTTAAAAGGATACGCTCAAAACCTCACTCAAAGCCTTCGGGATAGACATAAACTCTTGGGAGGCCATAGCACAAGTCTGCCCATCATGGAGGGCTTTAACCACCCTGGGTGCTCAGAGAGCAGAGTGCTCAAGAATTGAAAGTGCCCAGCACAAACGCGCAATGCGAAAAGCCAAGGCAGCACAAGCACCCACAACTGAATCTGGACATACATGTTCCGTGTGAGGCAAAACTTTTAGAGCTCATATAGGGCTAGTTGGTCACGCACGGACACATCTCTCCTTACTTTGACTAAGATGAAACTGTGGTCATCATCAAAGATAAAAGGGATGACGACTGCAGTAAAACTGGTTCAAATAATAAAGGTAGATAGAGATGTATGGTGCAGCTTTACAAAGTGACAGAGGGAGTGAGTCAAGTCAGAAAAAACAAATAGAAAGTATGAGAGTGAGATGAGAATGTATAAGTGAAAAACATACAACATCCGATATTTCGGCGTGAGCCTTTTTCGAGGATTACATACACAAACGAGACAAAAAAACTAAACGAAAAAACTTATCTTAATGTGACATCCTCCAAAAGTAAGGAACCACAGAAATGTGTGTCCACTAGACGAGGCATAGAGACCACGCGTGGCCACACAAAAGATAAGCCGATAGAGTCAGTCGTAAAGAAGAGGCGGAGAGAGGGAGGGAAACAAGTGGGGGAAGGCCAATAGAAACAGACGCCAGAGGAGAAGGTGTCGGGGGGGGGAAGGGGAGAGATAATGAATGAAGAACATAAACTCTTGCAGTGAGAAAATGTGAAACTGGTGAATAGGACAAGATTCTTTCACAAAAAGAGGTGGGGGGGGGGGTTGGAAAACTAAAGAAGTTAAAGGAAGCTAAGGACACTGTTAATTCAATGATAACCTACATGTCACCTAAAATGATGACAGCCAACATGGCACCAAACAATGATGATTATCTACATGGCACCTAAAATGATGACGGCCAACATGGCACCTAACAATGATGATTATCTACATGGCACCTAAAATGATGACTATCTACATGGCACCTAACAATGATGACCACCTACATGCACCTAACAATGATGACTACCTACTAACAATGATGACAACCTACATGGCACTTAACAATGATGACAACCTACATGGCACTTAACAATGATGACTACCTACATGGCACTTAACAATGATGACTACCTACATGGCACTTAACAATGATGACTACCTACATGGCACTTAACAATGATGACTACCTACATGGCACTTAACAATGATGACTACCTACATGGCACTTAACAATGATGACTACCTACATGGCACCTAACTATGATGACAACATACATGGTCCTAACAATGATGACTACCTACATGGCACTTAACAATGATGACTACCTACATGGCACCTAACTATGATGACAACATACATGGTCCTAACAATGATGACTACCTGCATGGTACCTAACAGTGATGACAACCTACATATCATCTAACAATGATGACAACCTACATGGCACCTAACAATGATGACAACCTACATGGCACCTAACAATAATGATTACCTATATGACACATAATAAGCATCTTAACATATATGGCACTTAACAATAATGGCTATATATATGGCACTCAAAAATGATGACTATCTACATGGCATTGATGACTATCTACATAGCACTAATAACTATCTACAGAGCACCTAAAATAATGAAATTCTACGTGGTACCTAGCAATAATGAGTACCTACATAACAGTTGAGGATGATGACTACCTTCATGGCACTGATAACATGCTACATTGTGTCTAACAATAATAACTACCAAAATTGACCTATATACATGCCACCTGAAATAATTCATACCTCCATAGCACGTAACAATAATGACTATCTACATGGCACCTCACAATGATAACTGCATACATGGTACCTAACAATGATGAGTTCCGACATGCCACCTAACAAAGATGACTACCTAAATGACATCTAATAATGATAAGTACCAGCGTGACATCTAACACTTATGACTACCAACATGGCACATAATAATATTGCTAACCTATATGGCATCTAAGAATAATGACTACCTATAATGCAAATAACAATGATGAGTATCTACACGGCACCTAAAACAACGACTATTTGCTATGCACCTGACAATGATAACTACCTACATAGCAACTAAAATAATGACTATCTACATGACAGTGATGAGTACCTTCATTCATTTGCATGTCCCTTGTGGAACTTTGCCTCCCTAACAGCACTCCTGTAGGCCTCTCGGTTGTAAGCAAGATGGCCTGCTGCTGATGCATCCATTTGCAGATCATCAATGATGTCTTGCAGCCATATTTGTTTTGGTCTTCCTCTCTTTCTTTTTCCCATTATGTATCCTTCCAATACGGTCTTCTCTAGATTATCATGACATTTAATATGTCCAAAATATTTAAGTTTTCTCTCTTTAATCTTCTTTACTAGCCAGCCTTCTTCAATATTAAGTTCTTGTAGTATGGATATATTTGTTCTTTTTTGTGTCCACGATATTTGGAGAACTCTTCTGTAGCATTTGCATTCAAAGGCATTTATGTGTTTCTCAGCTGTTTTGTTAAGTGTCCAGGTCTCACAGGCATATGTTGCGATGGGAAAGATGCATGCCCTTAAAAATCTTATTTTTGTGGTTCTGTCTGCTCCTCTCCACGGATTCTTTATTTGTTTTACTTTCTGAAGAGCGATAGATGTCCTCCTTCTAATTTCACTCAGTGTGTCTCCATTATTAGTTAGCAGTGATCCAAGATATTCAAAACTCTCCACTTCTTCCAATTTTTCCTCATTGATACATATATCAGCTGCCTTGTTTGTTTTGTCAGTTGGCATCAATTTAGTTTTCTTTGCATTAAGATAGAGGTTCTGCTTTCACTATTCATACGGACTGACATAATTAGTTTTTCCATTCCTTTTTGTGTTGTGGATAGTAACACTGTGCCATCAGCATATCTAATCTGAGTACCTACATGGCACTAATAACTACCTACATGGCACATAAAAAATACAGTGAATACTATCTGCACGGCACCTAAAAATGATAACTACCTGCACGGCACTTAACAATTATGACTACCCACATGGCACCTAATAATGATGACTACCTATATTACACTTAACAATGATGATTACTTACATGGCACTTAATAATAATGACTATCGAAATGGAACCAAACACTAATGTCTACTTACGAAGCACTTAACACTAATAATAAAAATGACTACCGACTCAGCATATCACACTAATAAATACCTACATGGAACCTAGCAGTAATGGCTATCTTCATGGCATCTAATAATAATTACTATCTGAATGTAACCTAAGACTAATGACTACCTACGAAGCACCTACCAGTAATAACTACCTACATTGTACCTATTAAAAATAACTACCTACGTGGCACTTAAAAACGAAAATGACCTATATGGCACCTAATAATTACGGCAACCTATATGTCGCTAGGTAAAAATGATAAAAAACATGATACCTAACAATAATGACTACCTACATGGCAGTTAGTAATAATGCTTACCTCCGTGTCACGTAAAATAATGACAATCTACAAGGCACCTAACAATAATGACTACCTACACGACAAAGATGACTACCCACATGGCACCTAGCAGTGATGCTTGCCAATTTGGCAGCTAACAATTATGACCATCTAGTTAGCACCTAACAGTAATTACTACCTTTATGGCAGCTAACAATTATGACCACCTAGTTAGCACCTAACAGTAATTACTACCTTTATGGCAGCTAACAATTATGACCACCTAGTTAGCACCTAACAGTAATTACTACCTTTATGGCAGCTAACAATTATGACCACCTAGTTAGCACCTAACAGTAATTACTACCTTTATGGCAGCTAACAATTATGATCACCTAGTTAGCACCTAACAGTAATTACTACCTTTATGGCAGCTAACAATTATGACCACCTAGTTAGCACCTAACAGTAATTACTGCCAATTTGGCAGCTAACAATTATGACCATCTAGTTAGCACCTAACAGTAATTACTACCTTTATGGCAGCTAACAATTATGACCACCTAGTTAGCACCTAACAGTAATTACTACCTTTATGGCAGCTAACAATTATGACCACCTAGTTAGCACCTAACAGTAATTACTACCTTTATGGCAGCTAACAATTATGACCACCTAGTTAGCACCTAACAGTAATTACTACCTTTATGGCAGCTAACAATTATGATCACCTAGTTAGCACCTAACAGTAATTACTACCTTTATGGCAGCTAACAATTATGACCACCTAGTTAGCACCTAACAGTAATTACTACCTATATGGCAGCTAACAATTATGACCATCTAGTTAGCACATAACAGTAATTACTACCTTTATGGCAGCTAACAATTATGACCAACTAGTTAGCACCTAACAGTAATTACTACCTATATGGCAGCTAACAATTATGACCACCTAGTTAGCACCTAACAGTAATTACTACTTTTATGGCAGCTAACAATTATGACCACCTAGTTAGCACCTAACAGAAATTACTACCTATATGGCAGCTAACAATTATGACCACCTAGTTAGCACCTAACAGTAATTACTACCTTTATGGCAGCTAACAATTATGACCACCTAGTTAGCACCTAACAGTAATTACTACCTTTATGGCAGCTAACAATTATGACCATCTAGTTAGCACCTAACAGTAATTACTACCTTTATGGCAGCTAACAATTATGACCACCTAGTTAGCACCTAACAGTAATTACTACCTTTATGGCAGCTAACAATTATCACCACCTAGTTAGCACCTAACAGTAATTACTACCTTTATGGCAGCTAACAATTATCACCACCTAGTTAGCACCTAACAGTAATTACTACCTTTATGGCAGCTAACAATTATGACTACCTAGTTAGCACCTAACAGTAATTATTACCTTTATGGCAGCTAACAATTATAACCACCTAGTTAGCACCTAACAGTAATTACTACCTATATGGCAGCTAACAATTATGACCAGTTAGTTAGCACCTAATAGTAATTTCTACCTTTATGGCAGCTAACAATGATGATTACCTACAATGCACCTAACCGTGAATACTATCTACATGGCACCTAAAAATAACGACTATTTGCTATGCACAAAACAATGATAAATACCTCTATGATACCTAAAAATGTATACTATCTACTTGGCGCTGATTAGTAACTACATGACACTAATAACTACCTACATGACACTTAAAACAATGACTACCTACATGGCACATAACAGTGATGACTATGTACATGGCGCTGACGACTACCTCCATGACATCTAAAATTGATGACTACATACATTGCACTTAATAATTGTGACTACCTCCATGACACGTAACAATAATGTCTATCTACATGGCACATCACAATAATGACAACCTATGTGGGAATCCAGCAATAATAACCACCTACATGGCATCTGACAATGATGACAATCTACATGGCTCTTTATAATTCTAACTACCTACATGACACTTAACAATCATGACTACTTACATGGCACTGATGACTACCTACGTTGCACCTAACAATTATGGCTACCTACATAGTACCTAAAATGATGACTACTTTCATGGCATCTACCAGTAACGACTATCTCCATGGTACCTAACAATGATGGCTACCTACGTAGCACCTAAAATGATGACTACTTTCATGGCATCTACCAGTAATGACTATCTCCATGGTACCTAACAATGATGACTACCTACATAGCATCTATAAATAGCTAATTCCGTCTGAAATAAAAATGATGACTACCTAAATGGCGGGTACAGCTGCTGTCGAGATTGTTCAGAAATGGGGGGGGGGGGGGTGGGATGAAGCTCCTCTCGGCAGATGAAGAAAAAAGCGATTAGGGTTACCACGCGGCGCGGGTGTGGAAAAGATGAAGTAAAGGATTAAGTGAAGTAACCAGTATTCTCTATGTCGGCGCTACTTAAATCACGGTACCTCTGCTTTAGAGGCCGGCCACGTCCTGTATACACCCATACTGGTGAAATATGCCTAAACCGGCTTAACCCAGGGGTTAAACTAAGATACTATTGTATTTTACCTATACACAGATTGTGATCACTGTTAACATCTGCACCCCCTATAGGCCCTTACATCTATCAGAGATGTTCTGTATTGCTTTCTAATACAAAAATGATCTATCTGATTCTAGTTCTATCATATGGAGATATCCATGTTGTTTTATATATCTCTTTGTGTGGAAATATTGTGCCTCCAATTATCATGCCCTCTGTTAGACATATTTAAATTAATCTTTCTCCGTTCTGATTAACCATGTCAATTCCTTCTTTCCCCATCACTTTTTCAACGTCGGTGTTATCTTTCCCTACCTTAGCATTGAAGTCCCCCATAGCAATTAGGATGTCGTGTTTAGGGACTTTGTTGATGATTTGTTGTAGTTGGTGATAGAAGTCGTCTTTCACATAATCATTTGCATCATTCGTGGGTGCATAACACTGTATTATTGTCATTCCTCCGTGTCGTAGGTTGTATCGTGCTCTTATTATACGACTGTTCACTGATTCCCATTCTACAAGGCTCTTTGCAGATACATTTCACATAAAAATATCTACCTAATCCTGGTGTTTCCCATCTTCCCTGCCTGAATGTATTATTAACTTACCGTTTTCCGCCGATCTTTTACCTGCTTCTGGTCATCGCATTTCACTGATGCCCAGTACGTCTAGATGTTAACTCTCCATTTATTTGATGACCGGAGTAGTTTTAATACTTACATGGCACCTAAAAACAATGACTACCTACATGGCACTAATAACTACGTACGTAGCACTGATTACTATTTACATGGTACCTAAAATCAGTAAATACCTACATGGCACTAATAACTGCTTACATGGCACTGATTAAAACTTACATAGCAACTAAAATGACTACTTACATCGCACTAATAACTGCTTACATGGCACTGATTATTACTTACATAGTACCTAAAAACAATGACTACGTACATTGCACTAATTACTACTTAAATGGCACCTACAAATGATGACCATCTACATTGGACCTACACATGATGACTATCTGCTTGGCACCTGCAAATGATGACCATCTACATGGCACATAACAACGATGACTATCTGCTTGGCAATGAAAACTACATCCATAGCGTTTGACATTGATGACTACATACATTAAACTTAACAATAGTGACTATCTCCATGGCACGTAACAATAATAACTATCTACATGGCACCTCACAATAATGACAAACTACGTGGCGCTTAGCAATAATGACTACCTACACGGCGTCTGACAATGACGACAACCTACATGACACTTATGATTACCTACGTGTCACATAACAATTATGACAATCTACATAACACATAAAGATGATGACGACCTTCATAGCACCTAAAATGACACATCACATAAAAATTAGCCAATTCTATGCGAAATAAAAATAATGATTACCTAAAAGGGACCTACACATAATGACTACTTACTTGGCACTGGGGACATCCTAAATAGCACTAAACAATGATGATTATCTAAATGACACCTAAAAATAGTAACTACCAACTTGACATCTAACACTTATGACTATCTACGTGAAATCTAATAGTTATGACTACCTACATGACACATAACAATGACGTCTACCTACATGACATCTGATAATTATGACTACCTACACGGCACCTAATAATTAGGACCACATATACGGCTCCTGACAATTATAACTACCTACACTGCACCTAACAATGATGACTACGTATGTGGCACGTTACATTCACAGCTACCTTTATGCCGCCAGGAAGAAATGACAAAAAATATTGCATCTAACAGTAATGAAAACCTACATGGCGCTTAGCAATAATGCTTACATAAATGGCACATAACAATAATAATGGCAACCTACATGGCACCGAAGATTGGTGACTACCTAAACTGCATCGAACAATGATTACTACACACAGGACACTTAACATTGATTACTACCTACATGGTACATAACAATGATGACTATCTACATGGTACCTAACAATGATTACTATCTACATGGCACATAACAATGATTACTACCAACATGGCACATAACAATGATTACTACCTACATGGCACCTAACAATGATTACTACCTACATAGCAACAAACAATGATTACTACCCAAATGGCACCTAATAATAATTATTACCAACATGGCACCTAACAATGATTACTACCCACATGGCATATAACAATGATGACTATCTACATGGTACATAACAATGATTACTATCTACATGGCACATAACAATGATTACTACCAACATGGCACATAACAATGATTACTACCTACATGGCACCTAACAATTATTACTACCTATATAGCAACAAACAATGATTACTACCCAAATGGCACCTAATAATAATTATTACCAACATGGCACTTAACATTGATTACTACCTACATGGTACATAACAATGATGACTATCTACATGGTACCTAACAATGATTACTATCTACATGGCACATAACAATGATTACTACCAACATGGCACATAACAATGATTACTACCTACATGGCACCTAACAATTATTACTACCTACATAGCAACAAACAATGATTACTACCCAAATGGCACCTAATAATAATTATTACCAACATGGCACCTAACAATGATTACTACCCACATGGCATATAACAATGATGACTATCTACATGGTACATAACAATGATTACTATCTACATGGCACATAACAATGATTACTACCAACATGGCACATAACAATGATTACTACCTACATGGCACCTAACAATTATTACTACCTATATAGCAACAAACAATGATTACTACCAACATGGCACATAATAATGATTACTACCAACATGGCACCTAACAATGATTACTACCCACATGGCATATAACAATGATGACTATCAACATGGTATCTAACAATGATTACTATCTACATGGCACATAACAATGATTACTACCAACATGGCACATAACAATGATTACTATCTACATGGCACCTAACAATTATTACTACCTACATAGGAACAAACAATGATTACTACCCAAATGGCACCTAATAATAATTATTACCAATATGGCACCTAACAATGATTACTACACACATGGCACATAACAATGATGACTATCTACATGGTACCTAACAATGATTACTATCTACATGGCACATAATAATGATTACTACCAACATGGCACATAACAATGATTACTATCTACATGTCACCTAACAATGATGACTATCTACATGTCATCTAACAATGATTACTACTCACATGGCACATAACAATGATTACTACCAACATGGCACATAACAATGATTACTGTCTACATGGCACATAACAATGATTACTATCTACATGACACATAACAATGATTACTACTGACATGGCACATAACAATGATTACTACCTATATATGAACTAATAAATAGATAATTCTGTGTTAAATGAAAATAATGACAAACTGCATGATAAGGAGGACTACCTACATGTCACTTTACAACATGACTACCTACATTGCACTTAACAATGATGACTACATACGTAGCTATCATTACTACCTACATGACAGATGATAATAATGACTACTTAAATGCCACCTAACAGTGATAACTACCCAAACTACACCTAACAATAACGACTAACTACATGGTACCAAATAATGACTACCTACATGATATCTAACAATAATGAATACTTACATGTCATCAAACAATAATGACTAATTACATGGAACCTAACAATAATGACTAATTACATGGAACCTAACAATAATGACTAACTACATGGAACCTAACAAAATGACTAACTACATGGTACCTAACAATAATGACTAACTACCTGGAACCTAACAATAATGACTAACTACATGGTACCTAACAATAATGATTAACTACATGGAACCTAACAATAATGACTAACTGCATGGTACCTAACAAAATGACTAACTACATGGAACCTAACAATAATGACTAACTACATGGAACCTAACAAAATGACTAACTACATGGTACCTAACAATAATGACTAACTACATGGTACCTAACAGTAATGACAAACTGAATGGAATCTAACAATAATAACTAACTACATAACACCCAAAAATAATGACTAACTGCGTGGAACCTAACAATAATGAATAACTACATGGAACCTAACAGTAATGACTACCTACATGGTACCTAACAATAATGACTAAATGCATGGAACCTAACAATAACGACTAACTGCATGGTACATAACAATAATGACTACCTACATGGTACCAAACAATAATGACTAATTACATGGAACCTAACAATAATGACTACCTACACCGCACCTAAAAAAGACGACTACCTACACGGCTCCATAATATGGTGACTATCTATACGGCACCTAAAAGGGATGATTGCATATATGGCACGTAACAATAATGCCTACCTCCATAGCACATAACAACAGTGACTACTTACATGACACCTAGCAATGACGATTATCTACGTTCCGGCTAAGCTAACATTAATGGTTACTTCCATAGCACATAACAATAATTACTGCCTGTAAATACCAATTTGGCACCTAAAAATAATGACTACTAACATGGCACCTAACACTGATGACTACCCACATGGCACCTAACATTTATGACAGCCTTGATATAGCACATAAAGATAATGGCTACATACATAGTAATTATCAATGACTACCTTCATGACATCTAACAATGATAACTACCTACACGACACTTTAAAATAATGATTACCTACATGGTACACATATTAATAATGATAACCTATATGGCATCGCACAATAATGACTACCTATATGGCAGCTAACAATGATGACTACCTACATGGCACCTAATAGTGAGCACTATCTACACCACTCGTAAAAATAACTACTTGCTATGCACCTAACAGTGATAATTACCTATATGACTCATAAAATATATACTATCTCCATGGCATTGATAAGTACAAATATGGCACTAATAACTACCTACATAGCACCTAAAAATAATGACTACCTAACATGGCACCAAACATGGCACTAATAACTACCTACATAGCACCTAAATAATGACTACCTTCATAGCACTTAACAATTATGACTACCTACACGACACCTAACAATAATGATTACCTACAAGGCACTGGTAACTACCTACATGACATCTAACATTGATGAATACAAACTGCACCTAACAATAATGATTACCCCCGTGACACGTAATAATAATGACAACCTATGTGGCACTGAGCAATAATGACTAGCTACGTGGCATCTTAGATTGTGTACGGACTCTCCGCTAGCCTTTTGACTCCCTGTCCTATCCGCAAGGCAACAGGGGGCGAGAGGTTTTAAGGCGCCTCTGACCCGTCTGGTATTCCCTTCACTGAGCACCTGAGGCACTTTATAGGAGTAGTAGAGCCATCTACTACCCCACCTCGCTCTCTGAGTCTACCGCCAGTTGGTCCGCGCCTGCTTATTTGGAGAACTCCTTATTCACAGGGATCCTCCATATCTGGAGGATTTTCACCATCCGCCACCTGTGACGCGATGGGTTGGGGATACATACATGGCACATAACAATAATGCCTACCTCCATAGCACGCAAAAATATTGACTACCTGCATGTAACCAAACAATGAGGACTACCTACCTGGCACCTAACAATAATGTTTAACTGAACAGTACGTACCAATAATGACTATATACATGGCATCTAATAATGATGACAACAAATGTGACACCTGACAATAAAGAGCACCGACATGACGCCAACCAGTGATAACTACCTACATGACACATAAGAATGATACAAATCTACACGACACCTAACAATGATAACTACATGCACGGCACCTAACAATAATGATCACATACATGGCACCTAACAATGATGAGCACCGAAATGGCACTTAACAATCATGACTACCTACATGGCACCTAACAATTATGTCTACCTACATGTTATCTGACAATTGTGACTGCCTACAAGGCACCTAATAATGATGACTACCTACATGGCACCAAACAATTATGACTGCCTACGTGGCCCCTAGCAATGATATCTACATATATGGTATCTAAAAATGAAGACTATCTACATGGCACAGAACAGTAATAAATACTTAATTGGCTCCTAACATATTGACTACCTACATGTTTCCTAAATAATATGACTAAATGTTAGATAAATGGTATCTAACAATTACGACTACATAAGAGCAGCTAACAATTATGACTACCTACATGACAATGATTGCTACAGTGCACCTAACAATAATGACTACCTAAATCTCACCTAACAATAATGACTTCCAACATAGACCTAACAATGAATACTGTCTACATGATATCTAACAATAATGCCTACCTACAAGGCCTCTAATTATCATGACGGTCAACATGGTATTTAACAATTAT
Source organism: Achatina immaculata (assembly GCA_009760885.1). Taxonomy (NCBI): domain Eukaryota; kingdom Metazoa; phylum Mollusca; class Gastropoda; order Stylommatophora; family Achatinidae; genus Lissachatina; species Lissachatina immaculata. The sequence goes on along the minus strand of CM019706.1, from coordinate 8,660,787 downwards.
GACGACGTACATGGGACCCAGAATTAACACCAGATACTGAAAACTGTGAGGGACCACCAATACTTGAAGATGAAATCATAGATCCCATCAAACACATGAAGAAAGGAAAAGCGACTGGGCCTGATAATATAACAATAGAAGAATTAGAAGCACTAGAGGAGACAGGATAAAAATAATAACCAAGCTACTGAATGACATTTACAACAGTGGTTATATTCCCAGTGACCTGATTAAATCCACGTTTATAGCACTACCAAAGAAACCAGGTGCAAAGGAATGTGACGACCACCGGACTATCAGCCTCTCATGTCACATAACGAAGCTACTTCTGAGAATAATTATGAGAAGAACAAGGAAAAAGATAAAAATGGAAATAGCAGATGAACAGTTTGATTTGTTGAAGGAAAGGGAACACACAATGCCATTTATGCTTTGCGAACACTAACAGAAAGAGCTTTAGAAGTACAGAAAGATCTCTACTTATGCTTCATTGATTACACCAAGGCATTTGACAAGGTGAAACATAATGAAATTATTAAAATGCTTGAAGACATCAATATAGACGGCAAAGACCTGAGGATTGTAAAACATCTATACTGGCAGCAAGAAGCAGCAGTTCGAGTTGAAAATAGAATTGGAAAATACCAACCTATAAAACAAGGGGTGCGACAAGGATGTGTACTATCTCCAGACCTTTTTTCTCTGTACAGCGAGAATATTCTAAGAACGATCATCACAGAACCAGGCATAAAAATTGGAGGATACAATATTAACAACCTTCGGTATGCTGACGACACAGTACTGATAGCTGAGAACCAACAAGACCTGCAAAATCTCTTGGATAAAGTTGCCAAAGAAAGTGAACAGAAAGGTCTTACTTTGAACATCAAAAAGACAGAGACTATGGTTATATCTAAGAAACAGAATCCACCAGCATGCAGTATTAAACGGAACTATTCTAAAGCAGGAGCAGAAATTAAAATACCTTGGAGCAGTAATAACTTCAGATGGGAAATGCAGAACAGAAATTAGGAACAGAATAGGCCAAAAAAAGACTGCATTTCAGAGAATGAGAAACATATTATCCAACACATCCTTATCAATGAATATTAGAAAACGAGTCTTAAAATGCTATATTGAACCTATCTTGTTATATGGAAGTGAATCATGGACAATAGGCAAGTCTGCACAAAAATCATTGGAAGCAGCAGAAATGTGGTTTGTTAGAAGAATGTTGCGAATCCCATGGACAGCAAAAATAACTAATGAAGAATGTATGAGAAGAGCTGGAGACAGACAATATAAGAGAGAGACAATGTACTTTCATAGGACATGCAATGAGAAGAGGGGGCATTGAAAATATTATAACAACAGGAAAAATAGAAGGAAAAAGATCAAGAGGAAGACCAAGAGAAATGATACTGGACAGTCTGACAGGATGGTGTGAGAGGAGATCACCAACTGGACTGATGGCCTGCATGAAGAATCGGGTTCTCTGGAGAAGCATAATAGCCAACGCCAGTCGGCACGGCACCTGATGATGATGATGACATGGGACCCAAGAATAATGACGACTTACATGGCACCTATCAATTATTACTACCCATATAGCTCTTAACAATTATGACGGCTTACATGGCACTTAACAATAATGAGTACCTACATGTACCTAACAATGACGACTACCAAAATGACACCCAAAAAATGATGACTACCTACATGGTACCACACAACTAATACTACCTACATGGCACCTAATGACAACGAACATACAGCCTAACAGTTATGACTATTTATGGCACATTATAATGATAACTACCTACATGGCAACTAAAAATAATGACTACCTATATACCTACATGGCATATAGCAATAATGACTGCTTACATGATTCCTAACAATAATGACTGCCTACATGGCAACTGACAATAATGATTGCCTGCGTGTCGCCTAGCAGTGATGACTACCTCCATGGTACATAACAATATTGACTACCTACATAACACTTAACAATGCTGACTACCCACAAGGCAACTAAAATAATGCCTACTACACTGCACCTAAGAATGATGACTACCTGCAAGGCACATAACAATAATGACTGCCTACATGGCACCTAACAATAATGTCTAACTACATTGTACCTAACCATAATGACTACGTACTTGACACCTAACAATGGAACCTTGTAATGATGACTTCCTATACGGCATCTAACAATTATGACTACATACATGACACCTAGGTTAGTAGAGTGTATCCCCTGTGAAAGGAGAAGTAAGACGCCTCCTTACCTCCGTCAGTCTTCGGGACACCCTTGGGCAAGGTGGAGTACCCGTATAGCCACCCGATCAGGGTGACGTGAAGTCATGGGAGCAGGTGGTGGATGGAATGGGAGAGAAACCGACAGATAATGTTGGTTATGGTCACCATTCTATGATGGTAGGCAGATGATCTCAATGTAGGGACAATGGCTACGATCACTTGACTAGTACAGTCACTGCCCGGAAGGAAAGCAATGGTAAACTATCTTCTGGAAATATACCAAGAAACCCAAGCAGCAACATGGAAGGTCAGACAGGAAAAAGATCTGGTGGTGAGGCCCCCAGGCCAGATAGATCTAATTTTAACACTGGGGAAGAGTGTGAGACAGAAGTTAGTACTAGTAATTGTGATGACGGACAAAATCCTGACAATGTTACTAAGGAAAAACCCTGCATCAAACTAAAAAGAAAAATAAGAGTAGGAACATGGAGTGTAAGAAGTATGCATGAGGGAAAGTATCAAATAATAAGTGACGAGATGAAAAGAACGGGGATACACATTTTGGGAATCTGCGAACATCGATGGAAAGGATCAGGACACTTCAAGAGCGAGAATGATAATATCTTTATATACTCCGGTGGAGAATTAGGAGGAAATAATGGAATGACTTTTCATTTGGACAAATCAACATCAAAAGCATTACTAGGTTACAATCCAGTAAGTGATAGAATCCTCACTATCAGACTTAAGGGCTTTTCTAGAAATGTAACAGTTATCCAGATATATGCACCTACATCAGCATCAGAAGAAGAGGAAGTAGAAGACTTTTATAACACACTGCAAACGACGATAGACCAGGTACGGAAAAATGATATTGTATTAATAATGAGGGATTTTAATGCACAGATTGGTACAGAAAGAACAGAAGATAAAGGACATGTTGTAGAGAAATTTATCATAGGACATAGAAATGAGACAGGTTACAGTCTAATGGCTTTTTGCATGGAAAATGAGCTAATGATTGCTAACACACTTTTTAAACAACATCCAAGAAGACTTTACACATGGACAGCACCTGATGGGAAAACCAAGATTTTAGTGCAAAGAAGGTGGAGATCAAGTATAACATCAGCAAAAAATTTACCAGGTGCTGATTGTGACACGGACCATGAGTTATTAATAGCAGACATGAAGATAAAGATAAAAAAGACAGTTACGGGATCAAGAACACTCCGCTTTGATCTTACAAATATACCAGAACAATACGGTATAGAAGTGAAGAACCGTTTCGAAATCCTGATGGCTTTACAGGAGGAGATGACACCAGATGATTTGGCTACACAGGCCAGAGATATCTTAATAACAATAGCTAAAGATATGGTTCCACTAAAGAAAACACAAAAGAATGGATGGATTACAGCAGGCACACTAGAACTGATAAAACAACGTAGAGAAAAGAAGACACAATGGAAAGTGACAAACAACAACAAAGAGGAATATAAATATTTAACAAAAGAAGTACGAATAAACTTAAGAAAAGTCAGTAAACAATACATACAAGATTGTTGTGAAAGAATAGAAGGACATCAGAAGTGTGGAAGAGATAGTGAAATGTTTAAAGAAATGAAGACATTGATGAGAAATGTCACATCTAAGCTAAATGTAATTTGTGACGAGATGGGGAATACCTTTACAGAGACAGAGGAAATTCTAGAAAGATGGAAGGAATATTGCAGAGGAATGTATGAAACGACTGACTGTGAAAGCAGAAATCAACAGTGTGAATTATTATTCAAAGAGAAAGAACCTGAACCGACAATAGAAGAAGTTTTATGGGCAATAAAGAAACTGAAAAATGGTAAATCACCAGGATGTGATAACAATTGAACTTATTAAAGCAGGAGGAAAGGAATGTGCAACAATCTATCATGCACTATGTAAACAGATATCTCTCTCTCTCTCTCTCTCTCTCTCTGAACCTTAAGTGCCCAGGGCACATGGGGCTTCCGCAAGGGCTTTCCACAAATGCCTGTCCTTCGCCTTTTTTTCTGCTCTTGCCCAGGTGAGCCCTCTAATGCTCAACATCCTTTCTGTTGTTCTTCTCCATGTCTCTTTTGGTCTACCCTTACTTCTGTTCCCCTGTGGTGTCCATCTTAGTGCTATTTTTGGTAGTGAGTTGTCAGTCATTCGAAGCACATGTCCCAACCATCGCCAGCGTCTTTCCTCAATAATTGTTGTCATTGGTTTCATCTGCATTTCTGCTAATAAGATGTTATTTCTTATGGTGTTTGGCCAAAATATTTTTCTAATTCTTCGTAAACATTTAGTCTGGAAAGAATTCAACTTGTTTTCTATGGTTTTGGTAATTTTCCAGCATTCACTTCCATAGAGTAGTACACTTAGAACATTACTCTTAAATATCCTGATTAAACAGATATGGCATCAGGTTTTGGCCAAAAGAATTGAAAAGAACAATATTCATACCACTGACAAAAAAGGGTAACCTGAAATTAGGCTCAAACTACAGAATTGTTGCCCTGATTAGTCATGCCAGTAAAATTCTGTTAAAAATCATAATGGGTAGACTTCATAAGAAAATAGAAGAAGAAGTCAATATGGTTCAAGCTGGTTTCGGGCATGGACGAGGATCAAGAGATCATATATTCAGTATAAGATTAATAATAGAGAAATGCAGAGAGTTTAATGTGAATCTATATTTGTCCTTTATAGACTACTCAAAGGCATATGACTGTGTACAACACCAGAAACTTTGGGAAATAATGGAAAAATGGGATTTTCCACACATCTGATACAATTAACATCACTGCTGTATCTAGACCAACAAGCAGCAGTAAGAATAAATGGTGAAACAGCAACTTGGTTTGACATACAACAAGGGGTCCGTAAGGAGTGCATATTGTCGCCTTACTTATTTAATTTGTATACTGAAAATATAATGAGGAATGTTAGAGAGGATATAGACAAAGAATATTACGATGCCATAACAATTGGAGGTTATGATATACCAGAGATTAGGTATGCTGATGACACAGTATTACTGTCCACAACAAAAAAAGGAATGAAAAACTAATTATGTCAGTCCGAAAGAACAGCGAAGAGCAAAACCTCTATCTTAATGCGAATAAAACTAAATTGATGACAACTGACAAAACAAACAAAGCAACTGATATATGTATCAATGAGGACAAATTGGAAGAAGTGGAGAGTTTTGAATATATTGGATCACTACTAACTAATAATGGAGATACAATGAGGGAAATTAAAAGGAGGACATCTATCGCTCTTCAGAAAGTAAAACAAGTAAAGAATCTGTGGAGAGGAGCAGACAGAACTACAAAAATAAGATTTTTAAGGGCATGCATCTTTTCCATCGCAACATATGCCAGTGAGTTCTGGACACTTAACAAAACAGCTGAGAAACATATGAATGCCTTTGAATGTAACTGCTACAGAAGAGTTCTTCAAATATCATAAACATAAAAAAAAACCAGAATAAATACATCTGTCTAACAACCCCACAGTATGTCTGTCTGACAACCCCACAATATGTCTGTCTAACATTGGATGGGAGTCTGCTTGCAATCATACTGACAATGATGACATTTCTTACAACTGAGGTAGGGCAGGTAGACTAGAGGTGTCGTGGCTGAAGGGCAGTTGAAAAATGTAAATTGAATTGTTAGGAGACGACTTGGGACGTCTGAGGGAAGATGTGATGTTTGATCTAATGATCCTACATGGTCAAATTTTCACGGCCTCTTGTAGATTAATTTCTTAGGAAAACGAGATATTTAACCTATTGCTTCTGCACGTGACATGGCCTGTAGTGGAGCAATTCTCCTGCTCTCGACCACAAAATAACAAGAACAACAAAGACTTGAACTATAGAGTTTCGATGCGAATGGCAAATACTATCTTTTACTTTATTGTCGGAAGGACATTCCAGAATCCATTTAGACAGTAACTTATGTAAAGAGCTGACCCTAGTTGGACAGAAACTCACGTAAAAAGCCGAGCCTAATTAGGCAGAAACTCATGTAAAAAGCTGAGCCAAATCAGACAGAAACGAATGTAAAACGTAGAGCCTAGTTAGACGGAAACGTATGTAAAAATCTGAGCCTATTTAGACAGAAAACTATGGAAAAAGCTGAGCCTTATTAGTCAGAAACGTATGTAAAAGTTGAGCCTACTTAAACAGAAACTTATTTAAAAGCTGAGCGTACTTAGACAGAAACTTATTTAAAAGCTGAGCGTACTTAGACAGAAACTTATTTAAAAGCTGAGCGTACTTAGACAGAAACTTATTTAAAAGCTGAGCCTACTTAGACAGAAACTTATTTAAAAGCTGAGCCTACTTAGACAGAAACTTATGTAAAAAGCTGAGCCTATTTAGACTGAAACGTATGCAAAAAAAAAAAAACTAATTCTAGGTAGACAGAAACTTTTTTTAAAAAATGAGTATATTTAGTCAGAACCTTTTATAAATAGCTGCATCTATTTAGACAGAAACTTATGTAAAAATCTGAGCTTTTTTAGACAGAAACTTGTGTAAAAAGCTGAGTTCAGTTAGACAGAAACCTTAGCAAAAATCTCAGCCTGTTTAGACACAAACTTATGTAAAAGTCTGAGAATAGTTAGAAACGTATGTAAAAATCTGAAAATAGACAAAACCTTATGTAAAATTATGAGCCTAGTTAGACAGAAACTTATGTAAAAAGCTAGGGATAATTCCACAGAAACTTATCTTAAACGCTGAGCCTAGTTAGAAATTTATGTAAAAGCTGAGCTTAGTTAGACAGAAAAGTATGTAAAAGCTGAGCTTAGTTAGACAGAAAAGTATGTAAAAGCTGAGCTTAGTTAGACAGAAAAGTATGTAAAAGCTGAGCTTAGTTAGACAGAAAAGTATGTAAAAGCTGAGCTTAGTTAGACAGAAAAGTATGTAAAAGCTGAGCTTAGACAGAAACGTATGTAAATGCTGAGCCTTGTTAGACAGAAATGTATGTTAAAAGCTGAGGTTAATTAGACAGAAATGTATAAAAAAAACCTGTGCTTAGTTAGATAGAAATGTATGTAAAAGCTGAGGTTAGTTAGACAGAAATGTATGTAAAAGCTGAGCCTAGTTATACAGAAATGTGTGTAAAAGCTGAGCTTAGTTACACAGAAAAGTATGTAAAAGTTGAGCTTAGACAGAAACGTATGTAAAAGCTGAGCTTAGTTAGACAGAAACTTATGTAACAGCTGAGCTTGGTTTGAGAAAACCTATATAAAAGCTGAGCCTAGTTAGACAGAAACCTATGTAAAAAAACTTAGGCTACTTAGACAGAAACTTACGAAAAAGCTGAGTCTAGCTAGACAGAAACTAATGTAAAAACTGTTTTGTTAGACAGAAATTTATTTTAAAATTTGAGCGTAATTAGACAGAAATGTGTATAAAAGGCTGCGTCTAGTTAGACAGAAACTTACGTAAAAATCTGAGCCCTTGTTAAACAGAAACATATGGAAAAAGCTGAGGCTAGTTAGACAGAAGCTTAGGTAAAAAGCTGTGACTAATTAGACAGAAACGTATATTAAAAAGCCGAGTCAGTAAGACAGAAACTTATGTAAAAATCTGAGGCCAGTTAGTCAGAAACATGTAAAAAGCTGAGGCTAGTTAGACAGAAAGTTATGTAAAAGCTGAGGCTAGTTAGTCAGAAACTTATGTAAAAATATGAGGCTAGTTAGATAGAAACTTATTTTAAAAGCTGAGCCTGTTTTTTGCAGTTCGTGTGCATTTTTAAGGAGTTCTACATTCAGTTGAAGGTTTTTATACTTTCTGCATGCTTTCTTTCATTCACAAGTACCACTTTGTTTAAATTTTAATAATTCATTAAATGCAAATATCTATACTTTATCTCCTCTCTCTATTTCTTCGTCCTGTATGTTTTTGTATGACTACGGCTCACGCCGAAACGTCACAACTTTGTAGTTGTTAAGTAATAAAACTGTTCCTACTTGTTTCTGTTTTACACAGTGAGGGTAAGACAGAGTCCAAAGGCTAGCCGAGAGACCGTACACAAACCGACAGAAGGCAACGGGAAACCACTGTTTTAGCTACCAAGAATAATTATGCATGAAAACAGTAATAAAGGTAGATATAGGTGTATGGTGTAGTTTTACACAGTGGCAGAGGGAGTGAGTAAAGTGAGAGAAAACGAACAGACAGTATGAGAATGTATAAATGAAAAACATACAACATCCGATATTTCAGCGTGAGCCTTTCTCGAGGATTACATTCACAAACGAGACAAAACAAATAACTAAATGAAGAACTTATCTTAATACAGTAGGAAGCAGTAGGGGGCCATATTAAGATAAGTTCTTCGCTTAGTTATTTGTTTTTTCCCTGCACCATACACCTATATCTACCTTTATTATTTAAACTAGTTTTAATGTAGTCATCTCCCTTTTATCTGAACGGAGTAATAGATTCATCATGAACGACGTTAATGGATGTCCCTCTGGAACAGCCTCGTCCGGTAGGGCGGCTCACGAGTCACAGGTGAGGCCAGATTGTCATCAAGCTACTGGTGGCAAAACTAACATGTTCAAAATAGCAACATGGAAAGTTAGAACTTTATTCCAGGCTGGAAAATTAGAAAATGTAAAGAGGGAAATGGAAACGATGAATATCGACATATTAGGAATGAGTGAAGTTAGATGGACAGGTGCAGGAAAGATGAACTCTGATAAATATACAATAATATATTCAGGAGGTGAAAAACATGAACGAGGTGTAGGAATAATATTTGATGAACAAACAGCAAGGACAATTGTAGGATATTTAAACATCTCGGACTGAGTTCTACTAGCCCAACTGAAAGGACTACCAATAAACATAAATATTATACAAGTGTATGCTCCAACAGTTGATAGTTCTGAAGAAGATGTACATCCATTTTATAATGACATAGAGACAGCTCTGAAACACATAAAGTCACATGAAGTTACTATAGTCATGGGAGATTTTAATGCCAAAGTTGGTAAATGAAGAACTTTAGACATTGTTGGTGACTATGGACTGAGGGAGAGGGATGACAGAGAACTCATCCAGAGCCTTTCGTCGCATAAGCGACGGTTCCAGTTTCTCACATGGTGTCTTTAGTCGCTTTAGCGACTGTTGGTTTGTTTCATAAAAAAAACCCGGTGTAACGTTTAGATTGTAAACATTTAGTGCGCACGCCCCGTGACCTTTTTCAAAATGGCCGAAGAGTGCTTAGTTAAGAGGGAGAAAATTGAAGTTTTCTGCGAGAAAATATTTGGTGATGTAGATAGAGGTATGGACATGTCTTGTGACCAGACCACTGTTCTTGAATGTATCCCAAGTAGATCTAGACATATGAGATGACCGGAGAAGTAAATAGAAGGTCATTTCAGACATTATTTTAGCGATAATGCAACATTGAATCACAATACGACATCAACAGGTCATCTCAGATGGTATGTACTGTACCTCTAGACATATCCGATGGTAAATTGGACACAATCATAGTCTAAAAATCTGAAATTACTTTTTTTTTTCTTAAAAAAATCTGCATTTATGAAATCTTCATGCATTTAGTTATATTTTGAAACATAATAAGTATACGAAAGTGCATGGAAATACTGTGTTTCCTTCCATTTTACAACTATACCCAATATACAGATAAAGACCCGCGCTTTTAATCCGGCACCCAATTGAACGTCCGCGTTTCTTTATGAAGCACGGAAATTGAATGAGCAAGAACACACAGCATGGTTGTAGGAAACACCTGATTTAAACAACATCCTCGAAGACTGGCAACGTGGTGCAGCCAAGACAAAAAGACTTTTAACAAGATAGACTACGTATTAATCAGCAAACGATTTCGAAATGATTACTGATAACAAAACCATGCCAGGAGCTGATTGCAATAGTAACCACGACCCATTCTGTGGACAAAAAAATTTGAATAAAGCTAAAGAAAGCAGGCAGAAAAGTGAGAAACATCAAACTGAATACAGAACTCCTTAAAAATGACAAAGAACTGCGAGGACACTACAAGTTATTTTAAAAAATAGATACAATGCAAATGCAAAGATAAATAATATAGATGAACAATGGGCAATGTTAAAAGATTCTATCCACCAAACTGTTAATGAGATAATACCACCAAAAAAAAAAAAGAAGCCCTCAAAAATAAATGCATGACATTCGACATCTTAGGACTGATGGACAAGAGGAGGAGGAGTAAAAATAACGAGGAAAAATATAGCAAGATAAATAAAGAAATAAGACGCAAATGCAGAGAAGCAAAAGAAGTGTGGTTAAATGAACAGTGCAGACATATAGAGGACGCTCATAATAAAGACAGCAAAAACATGCACAAACGAATTAATGAACTCACAGGCAGGAAAACAAAATATACCACAGGATGCCTGAAATCGAAAGAAGGTAAAATGTTAATGGGAAAAGAAGACATTGTGGACAGGTGGACAGAGTATATCGGTGAGTTATATGGAACAGAAAGACCAGAATTAACACAAGATACTGAAAACTGTGATGGACCACCAATACTTGAAGATGAAATCATAGATGCCATCAAACACATGAAGAAAGGAAAAGCGACTGGGCCTGATAATATAACAATAGAAGAAATAGAGGCACTAGAGGAGACAGGAATAAAAATAATAACCAAGTTACTAAATGACATTTACAACAGTGGTTATATGCCCAGTGACTTGCTTAAATCCACGTTTATAGCACTACCAAAGAAACCAGTTTCAAAGGAACGTGAGGACCACAGGACTATCAGCCTCTCATGTCACATAACAAAAGCTACTTCTGAGAATTATTATGAGAAGAAGAGGAAAAAAATAAAAATGGAAATATCAGATGAACAGTTTGGATTTGTTGAAGGAAAGGGAACACACAATGCCATTTATGCTTTACGAACACTAACAGAAAGAGCTTTAGAAGTACAGAAAGATCTCTACTTATGCTTCATTGATTACACCAAGGCATTCGACAAGGTGAAACATAATGAAATTATTAAAATGCTTGAAGAATGAATGAATGAATAATCATAAGACATAAATATAGACGGCAAAGACCTGAGGATTGTAAACCATCTATACTGGCAGCAGGAAGCAGTGATTCTAGATGAAAATAAAACTGGAAAATATCAACCTATAAAACAAGGGATGCGACAAGGATGTGTACTATCTCCAGACCTTTTTTCTCTGTATAGCGAGAATATTCTAAGACCAATCATCACAGAACCAGGCATAAAAATTGGAGGATACAATATTAACAACCTTCGGTATGCTGACGACACAGTACTGATAGCTGAGAACCAACAAGACCTGCAAAATCTCTTGGATAAAGTCACCAAAGAAAGTGAGCAGAAAGGCCTTACTTTGAACATCAAAAAGACAGAGACTATGGTTATATCTAAGAAACAGAATCCACCAACGTGCAGTATAAAATTAAATGGAACTATTCTAAAGCAGGTGCAGAAATTCAAATACTTTGGAGCAGTTGTGGACGATCCACACGTGGGTCAAGGGGCGTATAACCTTGACCTGGGAGTCTCGTCAACAAGATATAGAGACAGTTGCTGGCCATAAATAAGTACAGGACCTATAAAATACCGAGGAATTCATGGCGGGAATTAGAGATCAGACAAGCTGAGGTGGGCAGGTACGATTACTCTGTTCTAATATTCTAAATGATTCATTGATTATCGTCATATCTAGATGTGCACATATCAAGGTCCAACAGTACCATCATTTGGATGGATAATTTATGTGTGGCAATGGTATCAGGAGATACATGGCCAGGCTGCAGAGCTGAGATATCAACCATGCGCGTGAGCACTGAATCTGGTGGAGAGAGGGGGAGAGAACTCCGCAGCAGGTTGTCGTGAGATTTGTTAGTACGTTAGTACATCTGGATTTCATGGATTTTGGGAGTGACATAATAGTACGTTAGTATATCTGGATTTGATGGATTGAGGGAGTGAGATAATAGTAATTTAGTACATCTGGATTTGATGGATTGAGTGAGTAAGATAATAATACGTTAGTACATCTGGATTTGATGGATTGAGGGAGTCAGATAATAGTACGTTAATACATGTGGATTTCATGGATTTTGGGAGTGAGATAATAGTACGTTAGTACATCTGGATTTCATGAATTTTGGGAGTGAGATAATAGTAATTTAGTACATCTGGATTTGATGGATTGAGGGAGTGAGATAATAGTAGTTTAGTACATCTGGATTTGATGGACTGAGTGAGTGAGATAATAATACGTTAGTACATCTGGATTTGATGGATTGAGGGAGTGAGATAATAGTACGTTAGGACATCTGGATTTGATGGATTGAAGGCGTGAGGTAATAGTACGTTAGTACATCTGGATTTGATGGATTTGAGGGAGTGAGATAATAGTACGTTAGTACATCTGGATTTGATGGATTGAGGGAGTGAGATAATAGTACATTAGTACATTTGGATTTCATGGATTTTTGGAGTGAGATAATAGTACGTTAGTGCATCTGGATTTCATGTATTTTGGGAGTGAGATAATAGTACATTAGTACATATGGATTTCATGGATTGATGGAGTGATATATTAGTACGACAGTACATCTCGATTTCATGTATTTTGGGAGTGAGATAATAGTACATTTGTATATCTGGATTTCATGTATTTTAGGAGAGAGATAGTAGTAAGTTAGTACATCTGGATTTCATGGAGTTTGGGAGTGAGATAATAGTACGTTATTACATCTGGAATTCATGTATTTTGGGAGAGAGATAATAGTATGTTAGTACATTCGGAATTCATGTATTTTGGGAGAGAGATAATAGTAAGTTAGTACATCTGGATATCATGGATAAAGGGAGTGAGATAATAGTATATTAGTACATCTGGATATCATGGATTTTGGGAGTGAGATAAAAATAAGTTAGTACATCTGGAATTCATGTATTTTGGAAGAGAGATAATAGTAAGTTAGTACATCTGGATATCATGGATTGAGGGAGTGAGATAATAGTAAGTTAGTACATCTGGATATCATGGATTGAGGGAGTGAGATAATAGTACGTTAGTCATCATCATCATCAGCTGCCGTGCCGACTGGCGTTGGCTATTATGCTTCTCCAGAGTACCCGATTCTTCATGCAGGCCATCAGTTCAGTTGGTGATCTCCTCTCACACCATCCCGTCAGACTGTCCAGTATCATTTTTCTTGGTCTTCCTCTTGATCTTCTTCCTTCTATTTTTCCTGTTGTTATAATATTTTCAATGCCCCCTCTTCTCATTGCATGTCCTATGAAAGTACATTGTCTCTCTCTTATCTTTCTGACAAGGTTTTTTTGTCTCTCCAGCTCTTCTCATACATTCTTCATTAGTTATTTTTGCTGTACATGGGATTCGCAACATTCTTCTAATAAACCACATTTCTGCTGCTTCCAATGATTTTTGTGCAGACTTGCCTTTGTCCATGATTCACTTCCATATAACAAGATAGGTTCAATATAGCATTTTAGGACTCGTTTTCTAACATTCATTGATAAAGATGTGTTAGCTAATATGTTTCTCATTCTCTGAAATGCATTCTTTGCTTGGCCTATTCTGTTCCTAATTTCTGTTCTGCATTTCCCATCTGAAGTTATTACTGCTCCAAGGTATTTTAATTTCTGCACCTGCTTTAGAATGGTTCCGTTTAATTTTATACTGCATGTTGGTGGATTCTGTTTCTTAGATATAACCATAGTCTCTGTCTTTCTGATGTTCAAAGTAAGACTTTTCTGTTCACTTTCTTTGGCGACTTTATCCAAGAGATTTTGCAGGTCTTGTTGGTTCTCAGCTATCAGTACTGTGTCGTCAGCATACCGAAGGTTGTTAATATTGTATCCTCCAATTTTTATACCTGGTTCTGTGACGATTATTCTTAGAATATTCTCGCTGTACAGAGAAAAAAGGTCTGGAGATAGTACACATCCTTGTCGCACCCCTTGTTTTATAGGTTGGTATTTTCCAATTCTATTTTCAACTCGAACTGCTGCTTCTTGCTGCCAGTATAGATGTTTTACAATCCTCAAATCTTTGCCGTCTATATTGATGTCTTCAAGCATTTTAATAATTTCACTATGTTTCACCTTGTCAAATGCCTTGGTGTAATCAATGAAGCATAAGTAGAGATCTTTCTGTACTTCTAAAGCTCTTTCTGTTAGTGTTCGTAAAGCATAAATGGCATTGTGTGTTCCCTTTCCTTCAACAAATCAAACTGTTCATCTGCTATTTCCATTTTTATCTTTTTCCTTGTTCTTCTCATAATTATTCTCAGAAGTAGCTTCGTTATGTGACATGAGAGGCCGACAGTCCGGTGGTCGTCACATTCCTTTGCACCTGGTTTCTTTGGTAGTGCTATAAACGTGGATTTAATCAGGTCACTGGGAATATAACCACTGTTGTAAATGTCATTTAGTAACTTGGTTATTATTTTTATTCCTGTCTCCTCTAGTGCCTCTATTTCTTCTATTGTTATATTATCAGGCCCAGTCGCTTTTCCTTTCTTCATGTGTTTGATGGCATCTACGTTAGTACATCTGGATATCATGAATTGAGGGAGTGAGATAATAATAAGTTAGTACATCTGGATATCATGGATTGAGGGAGTGAGATAATAATAAGTTAGTACATCTGGAATTCATGTATTTTGGGAGAGAGATAATAGTAAGTTAGTACATCTGGATATCATGGATTGAGGGAGTGAGATAATAGTAAGTTAGTACATCTGGATATCATGGATTGAGGGAGTGAGATAATAGTAAGTTAGTATATCTGGAATTCATGTGTTGGGGGGAGTGAGATTAATAGTGCAGTAGCACATGAGGAAATTAGTAATTTGAGGAGGAGAGTTACAGCCGTGAGACGAAGAAGTGTAGTGGGCAAATGGAGATAATTCTGGAAGGGAGTGTGGTGTAGTTTCACAGAAAGGCTGCAGATTCATAAGCGCGTTGGCACTATATATATATATATATATATATATATATATATATAACACTGAGATAAATGTATATTGCTTAGTAGTGCCAGAGTAGCCCAGGCCAATCTGGTCCACTGATTTTAGTTATTACTTAGCTTTTCAGGTTCCGGCATAAAGCATGGCTGGATTTAACTGACGTAGTGCGCAGAAATTGAATAGTGCTGAAAAAAAACATGACGTCAGAGATGAAGCAGACAAATGGTCATTCTTAAAATGGCTTCTTGGCAAACACAACATCGCGCATTCACCGTTGAAACTTATTTTAAAAGTGGAGAATCGTCTATTACTGTACAACGAAAGTTTCGTCGCCATTTTGAATTGCATCCCCATGTGATGCATGAATGGCATACAGTATCCTTGGAGGGGAGAATCTTGGGTTGTAGAGTTGGGTTTAGGAATGGCCACCACAGTACGGTAGTACATTGGCCATGGGTCGGTGGGTTTCAGATGGGTTTTGGTCCTGTCCCTCCTCTTATTGTCCCCAGTGTGAACTTAGCAACCCGGTGAGTTTACACAGAAATAAATTCAGATGGGATATGGAAAAAAGAAAATAAGAACAGAACAGGCCAAGCAAAGACTCCATTTCAGAGAACGAGAAGTATAATATACAACACATCCTTATCAATGAATGTTAGAAAAGGAATCATAAAATGCTATATTGAACCTATCTTGTTATATGGAAGTGAATCATGGACAATAGGCAGGTCTGCACAAAAATCATTGGGAGCAGCAGAAATGTTTATTAGAAGAATATTGAGAATTCTCTGGACAGCAAAAATAACTAATGGAGAATCTTTGAGAAGAGTTGGAGATAGAAAAAATGTGTCAAAAACAAACAAACAAACAAAACAAGAGAGAGCGAGAGAGAGAGAGAGAGAGAGAGACAATGTACTTTCATAGGACATGCAATGAGAAGAGGTGGCATTGAAAATATTATAACAACAGGAAAAATAGAGGGAAGAAGAGTCAGGGGAAGACCAAGAGAAATGATACTGGACAGTCTGACGGGATGGTGTGAGAGGAGATCACCAACTGAGCTAATGGCCTGCATCAAGGATCGTGTACTCTGGAGAAGCATAATAGCCAATGCCAGTCGGCACTGCACCGGATGGTGATGATGATGGTGATGATAACATATATATATTACAAAGTTTACATACCTGACCTTCTGTAACAATAAAAATCATATACTTGTTCGTCTCGACTTGATCCTTTATATGTGAAAATAAGAACAAAATAAATGTTACAGAAAATTTTTCTGTAGACATGATTGTAACATAACACTTTGTCTCAGATTAACTAAACATTTTAAAGTGAATATTTTCTAGATTTCATCTAACATCATGCGCTGTCTCAGACTAAGACAAGATATTAATTTGCTGCGTAAAGCCATAACAGTGTTTCTCAAGGAATATGAGGACAGTCAACAAACATTGTAGCTCTGTTTAGAATAAGGAAAAATGAGGACAGTCAACAAACATTGTAGCTCTGTTTAGAATAAGGAAAAATGAGGACAGTCAACAAACATTGTAGCTCTGTTTATAATAAGGAAAATGAGGACAGTCAACAAACATTGTAGCTCTGTTTATAATAAGGAAAATGAGGACGGTCAACAAACATTGTAGCTCTGTTTAGAATAAGGAAAATGAGGACGGTCAACAAACATTGTAGCTCTGTTTATAATAAGGAAAATGAGGACAGTCAACAAACATTGTAGCTCTGTTCAGAATAAGGAAAATGAGGACGGTCAACAAACATTGTAGCTCTGTTTATAATAAGGAAAATGAGGACGGTCAACAAACATTGTAGCTCTGTTTATAATAAGGAAAATTAAATGATTTTGTTTCACACATAGTGTTTCTCATATATCAAAGTTCCAAATATCAGAGCCGGGGCAGAAACAACCAAAGCTCTAATCAGAAAGCTTTTAGATGATGACGATGCAGCCCTTGCGGCTCACAGAGATACAACTCTACAGACTGATCAACAGCATAACAAGTGCATGTGATTTACTTTCACTGGCAGTAATCATCAACATATGGTTCTTTGGCAAGGCGAGCCCACATATATCAGTCTAACAAACAAATGTATATCTGTCTAACAACCCCACAATATGTCTGTCTGACAACCCCACAATATGTCTGTCTAACAACCCCACATTATGTATGTCTGACAACCCCACAATATGTCTGTCTGACAACCCCACAATATGTCTGTCTGACAACCCCACAATATGTCTGTCTAATAACCCCACAATATGTCTGTCTGACAACCCCACAATATGTCTGCCTGACAACCCCACACCATGTCTGTCTAACAACCCCACAATATGTCTGTCTAACAGCCCCACAAAATGTCTGTCTGACAACCCCAAAATATGTCTGTCTGACAACCCCACAATATGTCTGTCTAACAACCCCACAATATGTCTGTCTGACAACCCCACTATATGTCTAAAAACACCACAATATTTATGTCTGACAACCCCACAATATGTATGTCTAACAACCCCACAATATGTCTGTCTGACAACCCCACTATATGTCTAAAACACCACAGTATGTCTGTCTGACAACCCCACAATATGTCTGTCTGACAACCCCACACTGGACGGCAGTCTGCTTGCAATCATGCTGACAATGATGACATTTCTTACAACTGAGGTAGGGCAGGTAGACTAGAGTTGTCTTGGCCGAGGGGCAGTTGAAAAATGTAAATTGATTTGTTAGGACGACCACTTGGGACGTCTTAGGGAAGATGAGATTTTTGACCTAATGATCCTACATGGTCAAATTTTCACGGTCTCTTGTAGATTAATTTCTTAGGAAAACGAGATATTTAACCTGTTGCTTCTACCCGTGACATGGCCTGTAGTGGAGCAATTCTCCTGCTCTCGACCACAAAATAACAAGAACAACAAAGACTTGAAATATAGAGTTCCGTTGCGAATAGCAAATACTATTTTTTGCTTTACTGTCTTAAGGACATCCCTGAGTTCAGTTAGACAGAAACTTATTTAAAAAGCTGAGTTCAGTGAGACAGAATCTTATGTTAAAAGCTGTGTCTAGTTAGACAGAATCTTATTTAAAAAGGTTGATAATGTGAAATAGACTACTTTCCAGATTTTCTCAAATATAAAGATATCTAAACTACTTAAGTATATAAATCTAAATCATTTCTTTAAATCTTCTAAACATGCACAGAAATCATCGGTATACATCTACACACCAAGGACAGACAGCTACTGCCTTTCCAGGTTATGTTGTTTTCACGGAAGATAGCGCCGGAACTAGATGCCTGCAAGTAGAGACTAGCGGTTTGTCCAGGCCGAAGGGCTACATTCTTACCTTGTTTTTTTTTTTTTACAGGAGTACATGATCTTACCAGTCCAGTGGGCCGGTACTTATATTTCATAGAGGAAATCACCAGACGATTGGACTGGTATTTTTAGAACATAGAGGAAAACAGCCATGGCTTCTCACTCTTAGTCTGATACAACAGACAACTATGGGATATGACCTACGAGGCTGACCAGCGTTTTTGTGAGGCTGACAAGTGAGTTTGTGAGGCTGATCAGTGTTTTTGTGAAGCTGAATAGTGTGTTTGTGAGGCTGATCAGTGTTTTTGTGAGGCTGATCAGTGTTTTTTGAGGCTAATCAGTATTTTTGTGAGGCTGACTAGTGTGTTTGTGAGGCTGACTAGTGTGCTTGTGAGGCTGATCAGTGTTTTTGTGAGGCTGAGTAGTGTGTTTGTGAGGCTGACTAGTGTGTTTGTGAGGCTTACCCTTGTGTTTGTGAAGCTGATCAGTGTGTTTGTGAGGCTGACTAGTGTGTTTGTGAGGCTGATCAGTGTTTTTGTGAGGCTGACTAGTGTGTTTGTGAGGCTGACCAGTGTGTGTGTGTGAGGCTGAATACGGTGTTTTTGAAGTTTACCAATGTGCTGTGATGCTGTCCAGAATATTTGTGAAGCTGATCATTGTGTTAGTGAGGCTGCAAAGTTTATTTGTGAGACTTACCAGTGTGTTTCTGATGCTGACCAGTGTACGTATGAGGCAGAACAGTGTGTCTGTGAGACTCACGAGTGTGTTTGTGGGGCCGAACGGTAGATTTCTGAGGGTGACCAGTCCGATTTTGAAGCAAACTAGTGTGTCTGTGATGCTGACAAGTGTGTTTGTGAGGCTGACTAGTGTGTTTGTAAGGCTGACTAGTGAGTTTGTGAGGCTGACTAGTGTGTTTGTGAGGCTGACTAGTGTGTTTGTGATGCTGACTAGTGTGTTTGTGATGCTGACTAGTGTGTTTGTGATGCTGACTAGTGTGTTTGTGATGCTGACTAGTGTGTTTGTGAGGCTGACTAGTGTGTTTGTGATGCTGACTAGTGTGTTTGTGATGCTGACTAGTGTGTTTGTGAGGCTGACTAGTGTGTTTGATAAACTGACAAGTGTGTTTGTGAGGCTGACAAGTGTGTTTGTGAGGCTGACAAGTGTGTTTGATAAACTGACAAGTGTGTGTGTGTGATGCTGACTATTGTGTTTGTGAGGCTGACTAGTGTGTTTGTGAGGCTGACAAGTGTGTTTGTGAGTCTGACAATTGCGTTTGTGATGCTGACAAGTGTGTGTGTGTGTGATGCTGACTATTGTGTTTGTGAGGCTGACTAGTGTGTTTGTGATGCTGACTAGTGTGTTTGTGAGGCTGACAAGAGTGTTTGTGGTTCTGAGAAGTGTTTGTGACTTTTATTAGTGTGTTTGAGAGACTGAACAGTGTGTGCGTGAGACTGCCTACTGTGTTGGTTAAGTTGACCAGATTGTATGTGAGGCCTAGCCGTGTGTATTTGAGGTAGTCTGGTGTGTTTGTGGGGCTGAGTAATGTGTATTTGAGGTAGTCTGGTGTGTTTGTGTGGCTGATTAATGTGTATTTGAGGTAGTCTGGTGTGTTTGTGGGGCTGATTAATGTGTATTTGAGGTAGTCTGGTGTGTTTGAGTGGCTGAATAGTTTGTTTGTGAGGCTGACTAGTGTGTTTGTGATGCTGACTAGTGTGTTTGTGAGGCTGACTAGTGTGTTTGATAAACTGACTAGTGTGTTTGTGAGGCTGACTAGTGTGTTTGATAAACTGACAAGTGTGTTTGTGAGGCTGACAAGTGTGTTTGTGAGGCTGACAAGTGTGTTTGATAAACTGACAAGTGTGTGTGTGTGATGCTGACTATTTTGTTTGTGAGGCTGACTAGTGTGTTTGTGAGGCTGACAAGTGTGTTTGTGAGTCTGACAATTGCTTTTGTGATGCTGACAAGTGTGTGTGTGTGATGCTGACTATTGTGTTTGTGAGGCTGACTAGTGTGTTTGTAATGCTGACTAGTGTGTTTGTGAGGCTGACAAGAGTGTTTGTGATTCTGAGAAGTGTTTGTGACTTTTATTAGTGTGTTTGAGAGACTGAACAGTGTGTGCGTGAGACTGCCTACTGTGTTTGTTAAGTTGACCAGATTGTATGTGAGGCCTAGCAGTGTGTATTTGAGGTAGTCTGGTGTGTTTGTGTGGCTGATTAATGTGTATTTGAGGTAGTCTGGTGTGTTTGTGGGGCTGATTAATGTGTATTTGAGGTAGTCTGGTGTGTTTGTGTGGCTGATTAATGTGTATTTGAGGTAGTCTGGTGTGTTTGTGTGGCTGATTAATGTGTATTTGAGGTAGTCTGGTGTGTTTGTGGGGCTGATTAATGTGTATTTGAGGTAGTCTGGTGTGTTTGTGGGGCTGATTAATGTGTATGTGAGGCAGTCTGGTGTGTTTGAGTGGCTGAATAGTTTGTTTGTGAGGCTGACCAGTGTGTTTGTCAGGTTGACTAATATTTTTGCTAGACTAAATAGTGTGATTGTGCAGCTGACTAATGTATTTATGAAACTGACCAGTGTGTTTTTGAGACTGACCAGTGTTTATGTGAGGCTGAAATGTGTGCTTGTGTGACTGAACAGGGTTTTTGTAAGGCTAACCAATGTGTTTTTGAGGCTAACCAATGTGTTTGTGAGGCTGACCAGTGTGTTTGTGAGGCTGACCAGTGTGTTTGTGAGGCTGACCAGTGTGTTTGTGAGGCTGACCAGTGTGTTTGAGAGTGAAAAGTGTATGTGTGATGCTGAAATGTGTGCTTGCGTGACTGAACAGTGTTTTTATGAGGCTCACCACTGTGTTTGTGAGGTCTCCAGTATGTTTTTGAGGCTAACCAATGTGTTTATGAGGCTGACCAGTGCGTTTGAGGTTTAAAAGTGTGTTTATGAGGCTGAAATGTGTGTTTGTGAGGCTGAGCGGTATTTTTGTGAGACTAACAAGTGTGTTTATGAGTCTGACCAGTGTGTTTGTGGTGCTGATCATTGTATTTGGGTGAGTGCTTAGAGTGTTTGTGAGGTTAACAGTGTTTTTGTGAGGCTCAAGAGTGTGATTATAAGTCTAACTAGTGTGTTTGTGAGGCTGATGAGTGTGTTTGTAAAGCTGACAAGTTTGTTTGTGAGGCTGACCAGTGTGTTTGTCAGGTTGACTAATATTTTTGCTAGACTAAATAGTGTGATTGTGCAGCTGACTAATGTATTTATGAAACTGACCAGTGTGTTTTTGAGACTGACCAGTGTTTATGTGAGGCTGAAATGTGTGCTTGTGTGACTGAACAGGGTTTTTGTAAGGCTAACCAATGTGTTTTTGAGGCTAACCAATGTGTTTGTGAGGCTGACCAGTGTGTTTGTGAGGCTGACCAGTGTGTTTGTGAGGCTGACCAGTGTGTTGTGAGGCTGACCAGTGTGTTTGAGAGTGAAAAGTGTATGTGTGATGCTGAAATGTGTGCTTGCGTGACTGAACAGTGTTTTTATGAGGCTCACCACTGTGTTTGTGAGGTCTCCAGTATGTTTTTGAGGCTAACCAATGTGTTTATGAGGCTGACCAGTGCGTTTGAGGTTTAAAAGTGTGTTTATGAGGCTGAAATGTGTGTTTGTGAGGCTGAGCGGTATTTTTGTGAGACTAACAAGTGTGTTTATGAGTCTGACCAGTGTGTTTGTGGTGCTGATCATTGTATTTGGGTGAGTGCTTAGAGTGTTTGTGAGGTTAACAGTGTTTTTGTGAGGCTCAAGAGTGTGATTATAAGTCTAACTAGTGTGTTTGTGAGGCTGATGAGTGTGTTTGTAAAGCTGACAAGTATGTTTGTGAGGCTGACTAGTGTGTTTGTCAGATTGACTAGTGTGTTTGTGAGGCTGAGTAGTATGTTTGTAAAGCTGACCAGTGTGTTTTTAGGCTGACCAGTGTTTTTGTGAGGTTGACCAGTGTGTTTTTAGGCTGACCAGTGTTTTTGTGAGGCTGACCTGTGCGATTGGGGCTGAAAAGAACTTTTTTGTGAGACTAAAAAGTGTGTTTGTGAGTTAGACCAGTGTGGTCTTGATACTGGCCAGTGTGTTTATGAGGCTGACAAGTATGTTTCTAAGACTTACCAGTGTTTTTGTGAAGCTAACCCTTTTGATTGTAAGCCTGAACAGTGTGTTTCTTAGACTGACCAGTTTTTTTTTATTCTGACTAGTGTGTGTGTGTGAGGCTGACTAGTGTGTTTGTGAGGCTGACTAGTGTGTTTGTGAGGCTGACTAGTGTGTTTGTGAGGCTGACTAGTGTGTTTGTGATGCTGACTAGTGTGTTTGTGAGTCTGCGTGTTGTTTTTTCAGTAAAAATATAGCATGTTGAGAATTTTGTACAGTGAATTTAGAGAGATTTTAGCCAAACCCTCTAACAATAAAAATGACAAAGGTAACAACAGAGCAATGATAGCTAAGAGAAATAACAACTTAAAGTGATGGTATTACTGATAGCATGACTGACAATGATCTCGTTAGTGCAATAATAACAACATTTGCAATGATGACATTAATTATAATGAAAGAATTAACATTAATGACAACAGTGCAGACTGATTATAGTACCTCGTTCTACGTCGCGTCTTGAATCCCATCTCTTGCAGCATCGAATGGTGTTTCCTGTAAGAGAAAGAATTGTATGCTAACTTCACCAAAACAAACCTTCGCTTACCTTGCTTTCTTTATATCCAGAAACTTTACTTGAGTTTTTTATTTGCTCATGTCTAGAAAATGTAACTTAAATTGTTAACAATGCACCAGCTCCCTCTTTCTACATAGTAACATTTGTAACTTTTATTCCTGCCACTTCTTGATGGCTAGACTAAGCAATATTAGATTCTTTACATTACTGAGATAAAACACTTTCAGATCCTGCTAGTCTAAAACAACATGTCTAGCTCCTTGGTATATAGCAAATTTCTGTCTCTGAACCACATAACAAAATTTCGCTGCTTTTTATAGAACATAACATTTCTAGCTATGACCCATGGAACACAATCTCGCTGCTTTTTATAGAAAATAACATTTCTAGCTCTGAACCATGGAACTCAACACTGCGAGTTTCTAGCCAAGAGTTTACTGTTGCCAGTCTTGTAACAAAACACAACTTCTTTAATCGTAACTACTCTTCTTACCCATGATGTACAGCACTTTGTAACAAGCCACGTGTTCCTAGCACTTGTAAGAGACAAAGTGAGTTCTTATTACCAGCAACCGGTTCTATAAAATAAAAAAAATACATACTATGAGCAAAGTGCACACCAGCCAACAAGTTCTAATGTTAATTATATAAAGTTAAGGTGAAGCACAACTTCAAGACACGTGTTTTAGTTTCATTATGTCACTTTTATAGAAATCTATCCGATGAAATGTAAAAGTTTCGTTTCAGATAGAAACATCAGATAGATTTGTCTGTCGCTGGGATGAAAGTCAGCTTACCAGACTCACACTTAAGAAATCACTGTTGTCTGTACACTAGCACTCTGGACACAATCTCAGGTGCTCTGATCTCGTCATCCTCCTTCAGCATGCAGTAACTAACTACATCTGTCCTGCACTGAATGACCTTCCTTCTAGAGCTTCTGATGAGTTGTCCACATTTTGTCGCACCAAGTTCCCCCCTCCCCAACCCTTTCCTCCCCAACCACCAGGTCCTTCAGTCTTGACATCGACGCTGATTTACAGTTGTTAGTAAAGTATTTTGTCCGAGGAAATTATTTTACAGCATTAAAGATATCTACTCGATCCATTGCCTGTTCTGTTTTTTCAACCATTGCCTGCTCTGTTACTTCAACCATTGCCTGTTCTGTTTCTTAAAAAATTGCATGTTCTGTTTCTTAAACCATTGCATGTTCTGTTTCTTCAATCATTGCCTGCTCTGTTACTTCAACCATTGCCTGCTCTGTTACTTCAACCATTGCCTGTTCTGTTTCTTAAACAATTGCATGTTCTGTTACTTCAACCATTGCCTGCTCTGTTACTTCAACCATTGCATGTTCTGTTTCTTCAACCATTGCATGTTCTGTTTCTTAAACCATTGCATGTTCTGTTTCTTCAATCATTGCCTGCTCTGTTTCTTAAACCATTGCATGTTCTGTTTCTTTAATCATTGCCTGCTCTGTTTCTCAATACATGACTCAACGAAATTATCTTCTGTTTCATTGCCTGCTGTTTCTTCAATGTACGAGGGTCATACCAAAAGTCGTGAGCAAAATTTTTACAAATCAGATTTTCTAGATTGAGAAAATATAAATGAAAATATAAATGCATCATCTTAACTGCACATTTTGCACTTCATGTAGAGGCCACATGACGTCACCATCATGTGTCACGTGACCACGCGGAGCAGGAACAAAATGGCGAGTGCTGAAGTTTTGTTTCATCAACATGTTGTTATTGAGTTCCTCGTTAAAGAGGAAATCCTGGCTGCTGAAATTCACCAAAGACTTCAACTTGCTTATAGTGTTGTGAGTATGGGTGCTAGCAGTTTTAGGAGGTGGGCGAAACATTTTAAAGATGGAAACACAAGCATCCAAGATATGCCTCGCAGCTGTCACTCTCGAACTGCCTCCACTGAACGCAACGTGGAAAGGGTTGACGACATCATTAAACAAGACAGACGTGTCACAGTATCTGAAATCGCTGTAAATCTTGGAATAGGTCACAATGCAGTACAGGAAATGATTGAAACCCTAGGCTATAGAAAAGTTTGTGGCCGACTGAGTCCCACGTTTATTAACTGAAGATCACAATGCTGTGAGAAAAACCGGACAACTGAAAATTCAGAAAATAGATTGGGAAATTCTTCCACCGCCTGGCACCCAGTGACTACCATCCTTTTGGTTTTGTGAAAGAACAAATGCGAGGCCATCACTACGACACAGGAGAGAACGTCCAGAAAGCAGTGCGTCTGTGCCTTCGGTCAGCTGGAACGTAATTCTACAGGGAGGGTATTTTCAAACTTGCAGAGCGATGGGGAAAATGTGTGCAGAGAAATAGAGATTATGTTCAAAAGTGAAGAAAGTGATGCAGATTAAGGTGTTACATTTATATTTTCTTTATCTATAAATTCTGATTTTTAAAACATTTTTGCTCACGACTTTCGGTATGATAGATGACTCAACTAAATAATCTTCTCTTTCATTGCCTGCTCTGTTTTCTTAATACATGACTAAATGAAATAATCTTATAGACAGAGTATATCGGTGAGCTATATGGAGGAGAAAGACCAGAATTAACACCAGATACTGAAAACTGTGATGGACCGCCAATACTTGAAGATGAAATCATAGATGCCATCAAACACATGAAGAAAGGAAAAGCGACTGGGCCTGATAATATAACAAGAGAAGAAATAGAGGCATTAGAAGAGACAGGAATAAAAATAATAACCAAGTTACTGAATGACATTTACAGCAGTGGTTATATGTCCAGTGACCTGATTAAATCTACGATTATAGCACTACCAAGAAACCAGGTGCAAAGGAACGTGAGGACCACAGGACTATCAGCCTCTCATGTCACATAACAAAGCTACTTTTGAGAATTATTATGAGAAGAACAAGGAAAAAGATAAAAATAGAAATAGTAGATGAACAGTTTCGATTTGTTGAAGGAAAGGGAACACACAATGCCATTTATGCTTTGCGAACACTAACAGAAAGAAATTTAGAAGTACAGAAAGATCTCTACTTATGCATCTTTGATTACACCAAGACATTCGACAAGGTGAAACATAATGAAATTATTAAAATGCTTGAAGACATCAATATAGACGGCAAAGACATATAAAGCATCTATACTCGCAGCAAGAAGCAGCAATTTGAGTTGAAAATAGAACTGGAAAATATCAATCTATAAAACAAGGGGTGCGACAAGGATGTGTATTATCTCCAGACCTTTTTTTCTCTGTACAGCGAGAATATTCTAAGAACAATCATCACAGAACCAGGCATAAAAATTGGAGGATACAATATTAACAACCTTCGGTATGTTGACGACACAGTACTGATAGCTGAGAACCAACAAGACCTGAAAAATCTCTTGGATAAAGTGGCCAAAGAAAGTGAACAGAAAGGCCTTACTTTGAACATAAAAAAGACAGAGACTATGGTTACATCTAAGAAACAGAATCCACCAGCATGCAGTATTAAATTAAACTGAACTATTCTAAAGCAGGTGCAGAAATTAAAATACCTTGGAGCAGTAATAACTTCAGATGGGAAATGCAGAACAGAAATTAGGAACAGAATAGGCCAAGCAAAGACTGCATTTCAGAGAATGAGAAACATATTAGCCAACACATCCTTATCAATGAATGTTAGAAAACGAGTCCTAAAATGCTATATTGAACCTATCTTGTTATATGGAAGTGAATCATGGACAATAGGCAAGTCTGCACAAAAATCATTGGAAGCAGCAGAAATGTGGTTTATTAGAAGAATGTTGCGAATTCCCTGGACAGCAAAAATAACTAATGGAGAATGTATGAGAAGAGCTGGAGAGAAAAACATTTTATTAAAAAAATAAGAAAGAGACAATGTACTTTAATAGGACGTGCAATGAGAAGAGGGGGCATTGAAAATATTATAACAACAGGAAAAATACAGGGACGAAGATTCAGAGGAAAACCAGAAGAAATGGTACTGGAAATTCTGACCAGATGATGTGAGGGGAGATCACCAACTGAGCTGATGGTCTACATGAAGGATCGAGTATTCTGGAGAAGAATAATAGCCAACGTCAGTCGGCACGGCACCTAATGATGATGATGATGATGATGATGACGATGATGATGATGATGATGATGATGATGATTTGACTATAAATTATGACATGTGAGTTGACTAAAAATTCTGTCGAGTGAGTTGACTGTAAAGACCTCTCGACTCGAACCTCGGATGTGTCTGCATAAATAACAGTGTCACCATCTCTGGTGTTTTCTCTAATTAGTGTTCTGACTTCAGCATATTCTAAGCAGGAATATGTTCTGAACATCTTACAGAAAGAGCAAACGACAGACCGTTGTGGAACTCAGTGACGACCAGTGAAAGTTTGGGCTAGAAGCAGATCTGCCTAGTGTAATAATAACAGACAAAGCCACCTTAAAGTTAGGTGGCCAGAGACAGATCTTCACACCCAGTGTAACATAAACAGACAAAGCCACATTAATGTTTGGTGGATCAGAGACAGATCTTCTATCCAGTGTAATATGAACAGAGAAAGCCACCTTAAAGTTTAGTGCGCTAGAGACAGATCTCCTGTCCAGTGTAATATGAACAGGTAGAGCGATCTTAAGATTTGGTGGACCAGAGACAGACCTTCTGTCTAGTGTAATATAAACAGACAAAGCCACCTTAAAGTTTGATGGTAAAAGACAAATCTTCTGTCCAATGTAATAAAAGCAGACAAAGCCACCTTAAAGTTTGGTGGACCAGAGACAGATCTTCTGTCCAGTGTAATATAAAGAAAGAAAGCCACCTTAAAGTTTGTTTGATCAGAGACAGATCTTCTGTCCAGTGTAATATAAAGAAATAAAGCCACCTTAAAGTTTGTTTGATCAGAGACAGATCTTCTGTCCAGTGTAATATAAGAAACAAAGCCACCTTAAAGTTTGGTGGACCAGAGACAGATCTTCTGTCCAGTGTAATATAAAGAAAGAAAGCCACCTTAAAGTTTGTTTGATCAGAGACAGATCTTCTGTCCAGTGTAATATAAAGAAATAAAGCCACCTTAAAGTTTGTTTGATCAGAGACAGATCTTCTGTCCAGTGTAATATAAAGAAAGAAAGCCACCTTAAAGTTTGTTTGATCAGAGACAGATCTTCTGTCCAGTGTAATATAAAGAAATAAAGCCACCTTAAAGTTTGTTTGATCAGAGACAGATCTTCTGTCCAGTGTAATATAAAGAAAGAAAGCCACCTTAAAGTTTGGTGGATCAGAGACATATCTTCTGTTCAGTGTAATATAAAGAAACAAAGCCACCTTAAAGTTTGGTGGATCAGAGACATATCTTCTGTTCAGTGTAATATAAAGAAACAAAGCCACCTTAAAGTTTGGTGGATCAGAGACATATCTTCTGTTCAGTGTAATATAAAGAAACAAAGCCACCTTAAAGTTTGGTGGATCAGAGACATATCTTCTGTTCAGTGTAATATAAAGAAACAAAGCCACCTTAAAGTTTGGTGGATCAGAGACATATCTTCTGTTCAGTGTAATATAAAGAAACAAAGCCACCTTAAAGTTTGGTGGTGAGGAGACGCATCCCTGTCCAGGATCTATATTCTCAGCAGAACACATCTCATGGATTACATCTTCTCCATAGTCCAGCCGTGATGTCCATCTTTTGAACCTGTTTCCTTTTCTCTTAAACATTTACAGTGTAGGTTGGTGATGATCAAAACGATTCTCTAACTCACAGAGCTGCATCTACACAGAGGTCAAGATGGGCTATCACTCCTGGAGCTAAGCTCTTATTTATGAGACATCGAGTTTATTATGCAAGAGTTAATTTATGGTTTATTCTATAATAGTTAGTTTATGTGTTATTGTGTAAGAGTATTTTATGTTTTATTGTGCAAGAGTTAATTTATGCTTTATTATGTAAAAGTTAGTTTATAGTTTATTGTGTAAGAGTCAGTTTATGTATTATTATGTCACAGTGAGTTTATATTTTATTGTGCAAGAGTTAGTTTATTCTTTATTGTCAAGAGTTAGTTTATGTTTTATTGTGCAAGAGTTAGTTTATGTTTTATACTGCAAGAGTTAGTTTATGTTTTATTGTGGAAGAGTTGTCAAGAGCTAGTTTATGTTTTATTGTGCAAGATTTAGTTTATGTTTTATTGTGCAAGAGGTAGTTTATGTTTTATTGTGGAAGAGTTAGTTTATTCTTTATTGTCAAGAGTTAGTTTATGTTCTATTGTGCAAGAGTTAGTTGATGTTTATTGTGCAAGAGTTAGTTGATGTTTTATTGTAGAAGAGTTAGTTTATTGTTTATTGTCAAGAGTTAGATTATGTTTTATTGTGCAAGAGTTTTTTATGTTATATTTCTCAAGAGTTTATTATATTTTGTTGCGCAAAAGTTAGTTTATGTTTTATTCTGCAAGATTTATTTATGTTTTAATGTGTAAGAGTTAGTTTATGGCTTGTTGTGCAAGAGCTAGTTTATGGTTTATTATAGAAGAGTTTGTTTATGGTTTATTATGCAAGAGTTAACTTATGTTATATTGTGCAATATTTAGTTTATGGTTTATTGTGCATTGGGTAGTTTATGGTGTATTTAGTAAGTTAGTTTATGGTGTGTTGTGTAAGAGTTAGTTCATGGTGTATTACTTAAGCGGTAGTTTATGATATATTGTGTAAGAATTAGTTTATGGTGCATTCTGCAAAAGTTAGTTTATGATTTATTGTGTAAGAGATAGTTTCTGGGTTTTTTCCTCAGCATATTACCGCTAGTATAGACGTTACTCTGTTGTGTCTAACTGTGAAGTTCATGCTATAAGAACATTTTTTGTGTGTGGAACTGACTTCTATCGTTTAAGAATTTTTCTTATGTTTGTTACTAACGTTTATCGTAAAGGAACTTTTCTTGTGTGTGGAACTAACGCCTACCGTATAAGTAATGTTCTTGTGTTTGTAACTGACATCCATCGCATTAGAACTTTTCTGGTGTGTGGAACTAACGTCTATCGTATAAGAACCTTTCTTATGTGTGGAACTAACGTCTGTCGTATAAGAACTTTTCTTGTGTGTGGAACTAACGTCTATCTTATACGAACTTTTCTCGTGTATGTAACTAACGTCTGTCGTATAAGAACTTTTCTTGTGTGTGGAACTAACGTATATAGTATAAGAACTTTTTACTCTGTAACTGAAATCTATGTCATAAGCGTTTTACCAACGTGTAAGTGAAGTACATGTTGTAAGAGCTTTGTTAGCGTGTAACTGTAGTCTATGTTGTAGAAGCTTTGTTAGCGTGTAACTGTAGTCTATGTTGTAGAAGCTTTGTTAGCGTGTAACTGTAGTCTATGTTGTAAGAGCTTTGTTAGCGTGTAACTGTAGTCTATGTTGTAAGACCTGTGTTAGCGTGTAGTTTAAGTTTATGCTATAAGAAATAATTGGCAAATGTGACAATGCAGTTAGCTTAGTTTTACAACAAAGTTTCAACAGAAAACATTGAATCTAGCGAATTTTTTCTAAGCGGCTTGAACAGACGGTCAGATTAATCTTATTACTCCTGCTTTGTTACAGTCTACTCTCTACATAACGTGAGTGCACCTGCTTTGTTGTAGTATACTATCTACATAAAGTTAGTAGACCTGTTTTGTTACATTCTGCTATTTACTTAAAGTTAGTGTCCTGCTTTGTTATATTCTATAATCTATATAAAGTTAGTGCACCTGCTTGTTTTATTTTACTATAAACATAAAATTAGTGTATCTCTTTTGTTGTATTCTGCTATCTATATAAAGTTAGTGCACCTCGTTGTTATAGAATAATATCTACATAAAGTTAGCTCACCTGCTTTATTATGTCCACTATCTACATAAACATAGCACACCTTCTTTGTTATAGTCTACTATCTAAAAAAAGTTAGCACGTCTGCATTGTTATAATATACTATCTGCACAAAATTTGTGCACATGCTTTGATATATTCTAACTTCTATATAACCTGCGTTGTTACACAATATTATCTACATAAAGTTAGCACAGCTGCATTGTTATAGTCTCTCTCTCTCTCTCTCTCTCTCTGAACCTTAAGTGCCCAGGGCACATGGGGCTTCCGCAAGGGTTTTCCACAAATGCCTGTCCTTCGCCTTTTTTCTGCTCTTGCCCAGGTGAGCCCTCTAATGCTCAACATCCTTTCTGTTGTTCTTCTCCATGTCTCTTTTGGTCTACCCTTACTTCTGTTCCCCTGTGGTGTCCATCTTAGTGCTATTTTTGGTAGTGAGTTGTCAGTCATTCGGAGCACATGTCCCAACCATCGCCAGCGTCTTTCCTCAATAATTGTTGTCAGTGGCTTCATCTGCATTTCTGCCAATAAGATGTTATTTCTTATGGTGTTTGGCCAAAATATTTTTCTAATTCTTCGTAAACATTTAGTTTGGAAAGAATTCAACTTGTTTTCTATGGTTTTGGTGATTTTCCAGCATTCACTTCCATAGAGTAGTACACTTAGAACATTACTCTTAAATATCCTGATTTTCATATTTATGCTTAGTTTTTTTTTCCATATATTCTGCAGCATTGCAAAAGCCTGGTTTGCTCTAGTAAGTCTGCTGTTGATGTCCTCTGTGCTGTCTCCATTTTCTACTACTCTGCTGCCAAGGTATACAAATTCGTTGACCTCCTCCACTAACTTGCTATCTACTCTGAGTACATTTCTGTTGTTCACATTTTGCTTTATTAACTTTGTCTTTCCTACGTTGATCTTTAGTCCTATGTTGTTTGCATTCTGAGTTAGCTTGTTTATTTTATCTTGCATATCTTTGTGACTGCTTGATAACAGACAAATGTCGTCCGCAAAGTCAAGGTCCTCCAGCACTGTGTCAAGGGTCCATTGTAATCCTCTGCATTTGTCTGATGTTGCCTCCTTCATTAACCAGTCTACTGCCAAGATAAATAATGTTGGTGATAGTACATATCCCTGTTTCACTCCTGTTTGTACCCTAAAGCTGCTGGAGGTATGTTCTCCACAGATAACTTTGCACTGAAAACCCTCGTATAGGGCTTTGATTACATTAACTATTTTATGGGGGAGGCCATGCCATCTTAGGATTTTCCACAGTGCATCTCTGTTGACACTGTCAAAGGCTTTCTCAAAATCTATGAATAATTCATATGTTGTGCTATGGCACTCATTTGCCTGTTCTAATATTTGTCTAAGTACAAATATGTGGTCTATGCATGATCTTCCTTTCCTAAATCCTGCCTGCTCTTTCCGAAGTTTTTCCTCAACTGTTGGTACAATTCTGTTGATGATTATTCTGCAAAATACTTTACTGGTGAGTGGCAGTAGGGTAATGCCTCTCCAGTTCCCGCAATCTCTGAGGTCACCCTTCTTTGGTAGTTTTACTATAAGCCCAGTTTTCCACTCCTCTGTTGCTTTTTCTAGATCCCAAATTTGTTGTAATATCCGGCAAAGTTGTTTTGGTGTTTCTGTTTCTTCTGCTTTCAACATCTCAGCAGTCACTTCATCTTCACCTGGTGCCCTGTCTGATTTTAGCTTCTTTATCGCTTCCTTTACTTCATTTATTGTTATTTGTCCTGTATTGATGTTTAGTTCCGTTTTTGCTTCAGGTATGTCTATTGTTTGTGATGCTTGTGTTCTGTTTAGTAGGGTGTTAAAGTGTTCCCTCCATCTTTTTTCTCTTTCTCCACTGACCAGTTGTCCATTTTGTGTTCTTACTGCACTTTCACATCTTGTGTTGAAGTTACCTGTCATCTGCTTTGTGATTTTGTATATGGTTTTCATGTCATTTGTATATGCTGCTTTCTCTGCTGTTTCTGCTAAGTTGTCATAGTATTGACGTTTATCTTGACGGCATGATTCCTTCACTTCTTTGTCTTTTTGCGCATAATTACTTAAAACTCGTTCTTTAAGCCGTTGTGATTTGGTGTTCAGTAATTTTTTCTTGATTTCTTTTCTTTGCTCCATCTTTTCCCATGTGGTCTTGCTTATCCATTCCTCTTTTCTCCGTTTCCGATATCCCAGCACCTCTTTTGCTGTTTCCTGTAGTGTTTTATTGAACTCTAGTATGGACATTTCTGCTTCATCTTGTAGGACACTGAAGCGGTTCTTAAGTACTATTGAGAATTCATGTCTTGTTTGTTGGCCTTTCAGTTTTCTTGTATCAAAATGTATCTTTCTGTGTTCTCCGATTTTGGCTTTCCTTAATTTTAGTTTTATTTTTGCTACCAGAAGGTTGTGATCACTTCCTACATCTGCTCCTTTCCTTGCTCGCACATCTTGTAGTGACCGTTTCCACTTGTTATTTATTAGTATGTGATCGATTTGGTTTTCTGTGGTTTTATCTGGTGACCTCCAAGTCACCTTATGGATGTTTTTGTGTTGGAAAATTGTCCCTCCGATGGTCATCATGTTTTCTTCACAGAAACTGCACAGTCTTTCTCCATTTTCATTTATTTCTCCGATTCCTTCTCTTCCCATGATTCTTCTTCTATCTTCATTTCCTTCACCTACTTTTGCATTGAAGTCGCCCAAGATGAGTAGCATATCATGCTTGGGTATTGTTTCTACTGTGGCTTGGAGGCTGTTGTAAAAATCTTCTTTTAATTCCTCTTCAGCTGCTTCTGTTGGTGCATAACAAACTATAATAGACAGCTTCGTGAATCTTGAGTTGAAGCGTGCATATAATAATCTCTCATTTATAGGGGTCCATTTCAGCAATGCTCTTGATGCTTCTTTTGTTATATTCAATGCTACTTCTCCTTCATGAAGATCTTCTTTACCTGACCATATTATTGTATCTTCTGTGTGCTGTGTTGTTAATTTCCTTCTGCCTTGTCCTATTGCACCTGCTGATTTTTATTCTACTATCAATATAAAGTTAGTGCACCTGCTTTGTTATAATCTACTATGTATATAAAGGTAGCACAAATGCTTTGTTAGAGTTTATTATCTACATAAAGTTAGCACACCTGCCTTGTTATAGTCTACTGTGAAAACAAAGTTAGTGCACCTGCTTTTGTTGTATTCTACTATCTATATAAAGTTAGTGCACCTGCGTTGTTATAGAATAATATCTGCATAAAGTTAGTGAACCTACTCTGATATAGTCTACTATCTACATAAGATTAATGAACCTGCTATGTTATAGATTACTATCTATATAAAGTTAGTACACCTGTTATGCTATAGTCTACAATCTATATAAAGGTAGTGAACCTCCTTTCTTGTCTGCTTTCTACATAAAGTTAATACATCTGCTTTAATATAGTCTACTATCTATATAAAGTTAGTAAACCTGCTTTTCTATTGTTTAATACCTACATAACTTTAGTACACCTGATTTGTTATAGTCTACTATCTATCCAAATTTCCTGCACCTGATTTGTTACGTTCTACTATCTATGAATGAATGAATAATCTTTATTTTTCAAGGGTAAGGAATTGGGAACGCAGGCCCGTCTTACATTCTGCCCTTCATCACTCCATCTTTCATTCTTCCCACATACTTGATTTAGTTCAAATATACAAATTAAATTAGGAAAAAAAACATATCAAAAGAGTGTAAGATTTAACTACTACATTCAAAGTAAAAGAGAATAAGTAATTAACCTAATAAAATAGCACTGACGCACACATACACACAGAGACATACATAAACAAAAATGCATTGTAAATACAGATCTTCTAACACATGTTTTAACAAACATTAAAATAACGTCTAACAATATCTAACAAGTTACTTTTCGAACTATGTCATTTTAGTACTTGATGGTTGGCGAGTCATGTGTTGAGAGATTGCTGGTTATTTTATGGAAGCATATAATTACAAGCAAGTAAATAATGAAACAGGTTTGAGTTAAAGGATGAAGTATTACCAATGGATTTTAAATGGTAGGGGAGGGTGTTCCAGAGCTGTACTGCAGAGTATGCAAGGCTTTTCTTGTACAGATCAATCCTGGGTTTATGAAGGAGACAGTTTTTTAAACGCTGGCTATGTTTAGTGTTATACGTAAACAGTGACCACAAGTAAGGCGGAGCATTGTGCGACAGAATTCTGTGAACAAACTTAACTTTGTTAAAAATGATTCTATTTTTGAGGGGTAGAATTTTGAGTTGTTTGTGTTGATCTACAGTCTGTACTGGGTGTTTGTCACAAATAAGATTTAATGCTCGCTTGTGAAGTGAGTGGAGCCTTTTTGTGTTTGAGACTGAGCATCCATCCCAGATTGTGGAACAGTAATCTAAGTGTGTTTGTATGTGTGATATGTAGTATATTTTTCTTGTGTCTTTGTCGATAAAATGTTTAATTTTGGCCAATTGGTAAACTTTCTGTGCAATCAAGTTTATTAGGTTATGTATGTGAGAATTCCAAGTTAAATGCTGATCAATGATGAGTCCTAGGGTTTTATGTTCATGAACATTTTCTATTGCCTTAGTCCCAGCACAAAGCTGTAGAGAAGTTTTATTTGCATTTTGCAGTTTCTGTCTTGTAGTGATGAGCATGGATTTTGTTTTATTGGTGTTTATCAACATACCATTTTTATTACTCCATTTAATCAAACTGTTTATATCATTTTGGAGCGTTGTCTGTAGTTTATTGATGTCATAGTCACTATTGTAAACAGTACAGTCGTCAGCGAAAAGATCACATGAAGAGTGCTTTAAATATAGTGGTAGGTCGTTAATATAGGTAGCAAAGAGAAGAGGACCAAGAATGGAGCCTTGAGGAATACCGGTATCAACCACAGACGAGCCAGATATTTTGTTTCTAAAGCAAACTAATTGTTTTCTACCTGAGAGAAAAGGTGGAATAAATTTTGTTAGGTCAGGGTGTAATCTATAGCATTCCAGCTTTTTTGCAAAAAATTCATGATCAATCATATCGAAGGCTTTCCTGAAATCAACAAAGACAGCACCACACAATTTGTCATCATTTATATTAGACAGCTAGATAATGTTAGCACACCTGCTTTTTTTAGTCTACTATCTATATAAAGTTAGTGCACCTGCTTTGTTGTAGTCTACTATCTACATAAAGTTAGCATACCTGCTTTATTATATTCTAGTATCTACATAAAGTTAGCACACCTGCTTTGTTATAGTCTACCATCTACATAAATCTAGTGCACCTGATTTGTTATATTCTACTATCTAGATAATGTTACCACACCTGCATTTTTTATAGTCTTATCTTATCTTATCTTATATCCTTCCCGTGCCGTTAGACGTCACATAGGGCTCGCAAAGTAGTTCGCCAATTTTTCCTGTCTTCGGCGAGTCTTTCAACCTCACCAAAGGATTTTATGCCTGTTAACTTGGCCTCTCTTAATAATGTTCTCTTCAGAGTTTCACGCGGTCTGCCCCTTTTTCTTCGGCCTGTTGTGTTCCACTTGATAGCTTGTTTTGGGATTCTCTGCTCATTTCTTCTCATCAGGTGGCCAACATATGTCCATCTCCTTTTCCTGATCACCCGTGAGACTGGTTGTTGTTCAGTCATCTGTCTTATCTCTGCATTGTTCTTGAATTCATTCCACTTGATGCCGAGTATTTTCCTTAGGCATTTGTTTTCAAAAGAGTCTAATTTCTTTTCTATTTCTTTAGTTGTTTTCCAGCTTTCACATGCATAAATGAGGGTGGATATTACATTTGAATTGAATAGTCTTAACTTGGTTTTTGTGCTTATAACTTTTGAATTCCATATGTTCTCAAGATTCTTGAAGATTGATGCTGCTTTTGCAATTCTGATCCTAACTTCCTTTCTAGTGTCACCATCCTGGTCTATGTAGCTGCCAAGGTATGCAAATTGATTGACTTCTTCAATATCTGTCCCT
Organism: Achatina immaculata; assembly: GCA_009760885.1. Lineage (NCBI taxonomy): Eukaryota > Metazoa > Mollusca > Gastropoda > Stylommatophora > Achatinidae > Lissachatina > Lissachatina immaculata. The sequence goes on along the minus strand of CM019706.1, from coordinate 8,623,554 downwards.
TCTATGTGTATTTTTCCATTTTGATTGATGGGAATTTTCATTATTTTTGTTTTGTCCTTGTTAATTTCAAGTCCTATTTTGCTAGCCAGTGAAGATAGTCTACTATCTATATAAGTTAGTTTACCTGCTTTGTTATATTCTACTGTCTATATTAAGTTGATGGACCAGCTGATTTTTATTCTGTTATCTATATAAAGTCAGTGCACCTGCGTTGTTATAGAATACTACCTACATAAAGTTGGTACACCTGCTTTGTTATAGTCTACTATATATATATATATATATATATATATATATATATATATATTTATATATATAGCACAACTGCTTTTTAATAGTCTATTATCTACATAAACTTAGCATACCTGCCTTGTTATAGTATAGTATAAAAACAAAGTTAGTGCACCTGCTTTTGTTATATTCGACTATATATATAAAGTTAGTGCGCTTGCGTTGTTATAGAATAGAATCTATACAGAGTTAGCACACCTGTTTTACTATTGTTTCTATCTACATAACGTGAGTACAACTGCTTTGTTATAGTCTACTATCTACGTAAAGTTAGTATACTTGCTTTGTTATAGTCTGCTATTAGTATAGAAAGTTAGTATATCTGCTTCTTTATAGTCTACTATCTACATAAGATTAGTGCACCTGATTTGTTATAGAATACTATCTATAATTAGTACAACATTTTGTTATGGTCTACTATCTACAAAAATTTAGTACGCCTGCTTTGTTATAGTGTACTATCTATATAAAGTTAGTGCATGTGTTTTTTTATATTCTACTATCTACATAAAGGTAGTGCATCTGCATTGTTATAGTCTACATAAACATTTATACACTTGCTTTGTTATAGTTACTATCTGCATAACGTTAGTAAACCTGCTTTGTTATAGTCTTCTATTTATATAACGACAATACCCCTGCTTTGTTAAAGTCTATTATCTATATACAATTAGCACAACTGATTTGTTATAGTCTACCATCGACACAAAGGTACTGCACGTGATTTGTTATATTCTAGTATCTAGATAATGTTGCACACTTGCTTTTTACTAGTCTACTATCTATATAAAGTTAAGGCACCTGATTTGTTACAGTCTACTATGTACATAAAGTTAGCATACCTGTTTTATTATAGTCAATTATCTACATAAAGCTAGTACACCTGCTTTGTTATAGTCTACTCAATTTTTCTTCCATATCTATTTAAAGTTATTGCACATGCGTTGTTATAGAATACTGTCTACATAAAGTTGCTACCACCTGATTTGTTATTGTCTACTATCTATATAAGTTTAGTGCACCTGATGTGTTATAATTTATTATCTACATAAATTTAGCACATATGATTTTTTATAGTCTGTTATCTACATAAAGTTAGCACACCTACTTTATTATAGTCTTCTATCTACACAAAGTTAGTGCTCTTGCTTTTGTTTTAGTCTACTATCTATATAAGGTTAGTGCACCTGTGCTGTTATAGAATAGAATCTAAAAAAAGTTAGCACACCTTCTCTCTTATAGTCTACTATCTATATAAAGTTAGTGAATCTTCTTTGTTATAGAATATTATCTACATAGAATCAGTACACCTTCTTTGTTATTGTCTACTATCTATATAAAGTAAGTTTACCTGCTCTGTTATAGTCTACTATCTACATAACGTTAGCATCCCTGTTGTATTATAATCTACTATCTGCATATCGTTAGTACACCTGTTTTGTTAATGTCTGTCTATATAAAATTAGCACACCAGCTTTGTTATAGCCTACTATCAATGTAAAGTTAGTACAATGCTTTGGTATAGTCTACTATCTATATAAAATCAGTGCACATGCTTTGCTATTATCTACTATCTGCGTAAAGTTAGTGCACTTGTTTTGTTATAGTCTACTATCTACATAATGTTAGAACAACTGATTTGTTATAGTCTATTATCTACATAACGTTAGTACACCTACTTTGTTACTGTCTATATTATATATATATATAATGCATCTGTTTTGTTATGGTTTACTATCTATATAAAGTTAGTACACATGCTTTATTTTAGTCTACTATGTTTATAAATTTAGTACACAGCCTTTGTTATGGTTTACTATCTATATAAAGTTAGTAGACATGCTTTATTTTAGTCTACTATGTTTATAAATTTAGTACACAGCCTTTGTTATGTTCTACTATCTATTTAAAGTTAGAACACATGCTTTGTTATAGTCTACTATCTATATAAAGTTAGTACACATTGTTTGTTATAATCAATTATCTACAAAGACTGATAATTAAACAATGAGACTGATTTTATTATGGTCTATACAAAATTGCCATCTGTGAATCAAAGCATGAAATGCAAAGAGGCAACCTTCATCTGTGATCTGGCAACTTTTCATCTCCGTCTGATAAGCAGACGACAAACAAGCCGTCATTTTACTGACCTAGTTAGAGGTGTATTGTCACGTAATCAGCATGGAGCAGAAAGCTAACTTTAAATTCTGTTTAAACTAAGAAAAAGTGCATTTGAGACAGTTGAATTGATGTGACAAGCTAATGGTGATAACTGTTTATCTAGTACACAGATATTCAGTGGTATTCACGATTCAAAAATGGAGTGAAAGCGATTACAAATGCAACTAGACATGGACGCCATATTTCTGTTCGTAATGTTCATTGCAAAAGTCAGAGAACGGATAGAAGAAGATCGTTGTTTGACTGTGAGGGTGATGGCAGATGAATTTGGTGCTAATTGAGAGACCATTCGTAAAATTGTAGTGGAAGATTTGGGCAAGAAAAAAGTTGCTTTCCGGTTTCTACCACATTCGTTGTCTGATTACCAAAAGCAACACCGTGTTGAGTACGCAATAGACAACAACAAAACGTGGAGAAGAAATAAACATTTCTTAAATTTGAATTTTGGAGAGGATGAAACAAGATTTTCCGCTACGAGCCCACAACTAAACACGAAAGTGCTCAGTGAAACTTATCAAAAATTACCAAAAGAAAAAAAAAATTCTTCTTCGAAAGTCGAAAGTGAAGACAATGTTGGTGTGCTTCTATGACAGCAAACAGGTACTATTACATCTAAAGAAATACCAATCCTTAGCAAAACTGGAACACTATTAACATCAAATAAAGACCAAAAGCAAAGATGGGCTGGACACTTCCAAGAAATACTCAATCGACCACACCCAAAACAATTGTTAAACTTTGAAACTGACTTACCAGCCCCACAACTAAATGTCAACCTAGATGAAATTAAATTGCATGAAATTGAAACAGCAGTGAATTTAATGGCTAACAACAAAGCTGCAGGTGAAGAAGAAATAACAGCCGAGATGCTAAAAGCTATCAATAGTGACAACATGAGACAACTACAGAGAATGTTTAACAAGATTTGGAAAGACGAAAAGGTCCCTTCTAATTGGAAGAAAGGAATCATTGTTAAAATACCAAAAAAGGGCAAACTTAGTGACTGTAACAACTGGAGAGGAGTAACCTTAATATCAGTTGTGTCAAAAGTATTTTCCAAGGTCATTTTGAATAGACTCAAAGATATAGTGGATACTGAAATGAGAGAAGAACAAGCAGGATTTCGAAAAGGGAGAAGCTGTCTCGACCAGATCTTTACTCTCAGAATAATACATGAAGAACATATTGAAAAGCAGAAACCATTAATACTGAATTTCATAGATTTTAAGAAGGCATTTGATAGCATACACAGAGATTCATTATGGAGAATTTTATGTCTATATGGAATACCATCTAAAATTGTCAACATCATTAAGGACTTATACAATGGATATGGTTGTGCAGTCAAGACAGAAAGGATGATTGAATAGTTCCAGATTGAAACAGGCGTGAAACAAGGATGTATACTGTCTCCTTTACTTTTTGGGATTACAATAGACTTCATAATGACAAAATGCTGCACAGGTAACACAGGTATTGACTGGGTATATGGGACCCAACTAGAAGATATTGATTTTGCTGATGACATAACTCTTATCAGTAATAATGTGAATTCCATGCAAGAAAAAACAGATAGCCTGTCTTCACTGGCTAGCAAAATAGGACTTGAAATTAACAAGGACAAAACAAAAATAATGAAAATTCACATCAATCAAAATGGAAAAATACACATAGAAGGGACAGATATTGAAGAAGTCAATCAATTTGCATACCTTGGCAGCTACATAGACCAGGATGGTGACACTAGAAAGGAAGTTATGATCAGAATTGCAAAAGCAGCATCAATCTTCAAGAATCTTGAGAACATATGGAATTCAAAAGTTATAAGCACAAAAACCAAGTTAAGACTATTCAATTCAAATGTAATATCCACCCTCATTTATGCATGCCAAAGCTGGAAAACAACTAAAGAAATAGAAAAGAAATTAGACTCTTTTGAAAACAAATGCCTAAGGAAAATACTCGGCATCAAGTGGAATGAATTCAAGAACAATGCAGAGATAAGACAGATGACTGAACAACAACCAGTCTCATGGGTGATCAGGAAAAGGAGATGGACATATGTTGGTCACTTGATGAGAAGAAATGATCAGAGAATCCCAAAACAAGCTATCAAGTGGAACACAACAGGCCGAAGAAAAAGTGGCAGACCGCGTGAAACTCTGAAGAGGACATTGTTAAGAGAGGCCAAATTAACAGGCATAAAATCCTTTGATGAGGTTGAAAGACTCGCCGAAGACAGGAAAAATTAGCGAACTACTTTGCAAGCCCTATGTGACGTTTAACGGCACGGGAAGGATATAAGATATAAGATATAAGACACAGTATCAACCTACATTAGTAAACACAGTTCCAACCTACACTAGTACAGTATCAATGTACACATTACACATAGTATCAAGCTACATTAGTACACACAGTACCAACCTATACTAGTACACAGAGTATCAACCTACAACAATGCACACAGTATCAACCTACACTAGTACACAACATCAACATACAACAGTACACAGTATAAACCTACACTAATACACAGTATCAACATACAACAGTACACAGTACAAACTACACTAGTACACAGTATCAACCTACACTAGTACACAGAATATCAACCTACATAAAACACACAGTATCAAACTACACTAGTACACACAGTATCAACATACAACAGTACACAGTATCAACCTACACTAGTACATACAGTATCAAACTACACTAATATTCACAGTATCAACATGTAATTGTACACACATTATAAAATTAAACTAGTATACACATTATCAACCTACACAATACACTCAGTATCAACCTACACAATAAACACAGTATCAACCTACACAATACACACAGTATGAACCTAAACTAGTACATACAGTATCAACCTACACAATACAATCAGTACATACGTACACAATACACACATTATCAACCTAAATTGTACAGACAGTATCAACCTACACAATACACGCAGTATCAGCCTACACTAGTACACACAGAATAAAAGTACATTAGTATACACAGTATCAACCTACACAGTACACACATTATCAACCTAAATTGTACAAACTTCATAAACGTACACAATACACCCAGTATCAACTTAAATTGTACAAACAGTATCAACCTACACATTACACGCAGTATCAGCATACACTAGTACACACAGTATCAACCAAAACAATACACACAGTGCAAATAAACACAAGTACACACAGTATCAAACTACATAATACAAACAGTATCAAACTACGCAATACACACTTTATAAACGTACACCAGTACACAATGTATGAAATAACACTAGTACACACAGTATCAAATTATAAATTACAGACATATCTAAGCTACACTAGTACACATAGTATCAACCTACAATAGTACACACGGTATTAACCTACACTAGTACACATAGTATCAACCTACAATAGTACACACGGTATTAACCTATACTAGTACATACAGTATAAATCTACACAATACACACAGTACCAACCTACTCTAGTACATACAGTGTAAATCGACACAATACACACAGTACCAACCTACACTAGTACATACAGTGTAAATCGACACAATACACACAGTACCAACCTACACTAGTACATACAGTGTAAATCGACACAATACACACAGTACCAACCTACTCTAGTACACACAGTATCAAACATCACTAGTACAATAGTATCAAACTAAACTAGTACACACAGTATCAACCTACACTAGTACAAACAGTATCAACCTATACTAGTACACACATTATCAAACTACACTAGTACACACATTATCAACTTACACTAGTCCACACATTATCAACCTGCATTAGTAAACACATTAGCAAGCTATACAATACACGCATAATCAGTTTACACTAGTACACACACTATCAACCTACACAATTCACGCACTATCAACCTACACTATACACACAGTATCAACCTATAGTTTTAAACACAGTATCAGCCTACATAATATTCACGTTATCAACCTGCTCAATGCACAGTATCAGTCTACACAGGTACTTACAGTACCAACATACACTAATACACACAGTATAAACCTACACAAAATACACAGTATCAACCAACACTAGTACACACTGTATCAAAATAAACTAGTAGACACCGTATCAACCAACACTAGTACACACTGTATCAAAATAAACTAGTAGACACCGTATCAACCTTCACTAGTACAATCAGTATCAATCTACACTATAAACATAATATCAACCTACACTAATACACATATTATCAACCTACACTAGTACACACTGCAACAAACTACACTAGTACACACAGTATCAACCTACACCAGTACACACAGTACCAACCTTCACAAGTACACACAATATAAACCTACACTAGACCGCACATTATCAATCTATAGTACAACACGCAGTATCAACCTACACTAGTACACGTAGCATCAACTTTCGCAATGTACACAGAATCAAACTACACTAGTACACACAGTATCATCTTACACAATACACAAATTACCAACCTGCACTAGTTCACACAGTATCAGCTTACACTAGTACACACAGTATCAACCTAAACTAGTACATACATTATAAACCTACACTAGTACACACAGTATCAACTTTTACTAGTACACACAGTTTAAACCTACACTAGTACACACAGTATCACACTACACTAGTACACACAGTATCAACTTACACTAGTAAAGACAGTATCAACTTTTACTAGTACACACAGTATCAACCTACACTAGTACAAACATTATCAACCTACACTAGTACACACAGTATCAACCTACACTAGTACACACAGTATCAACCTACACTAGTACACACAGTATTAACTTACACAATACATACAATATCAACCTACACTATTAGACACATTATCAACATTCACTAGCTCACTCAGTATCAACCTACACTAGTACAAACAGTATCAGTCTACACTAGTTCACACAGTATCAGCCTACACTAGTACACACAGAACAAAACTACACTAGTACACACACTATCAACCTACACAATACACACAGTGCAAACATACACTAGTACACACAGTATCAAACTACGCAATACACACTTTATAAACGTACACCAGTACACAATGTATGAAACAACACTAGTATACACAGTATCAAATTATAAATTACAGACATATCTAAGCTACACTAGTACACATAGTATCAACCTACAATAGTACACACGGTATTAACCTACACTAGTACACACAGTATAAATCTACACAATACACACAGTACCACCCTACACTAGTACACACAGTATAAATCTACACAATACACACAGTACCAACCTACACTTGTACACACAGTATAAATCTACACAATACACACAGTACTAACCTACACTAGTACACACAGTATAAATCTACACAATACACACAGTACCAACCTACACTAGTACACACAGTATAAATCTACACAATACACACAGTACCAACCTACGCTTGTACACACAGTATAAATCTACACAATACACACAGTACCAACCTACACTAGTACACACTGTATAAATCTACACAATAAACACTGTACAAACCTACTCTTGTATATAAAGTATAAATCTGCACAATACACACAGTACTAAACTACTCTAGTATATAAAGTATAAATCTACACAATACACACATTATCAATCTACACAGTACACACAGTACAAACCTGCTTTAGTATATAAAGAATAAATCTACAAAATACATACAGTATCAAACTACATTAGTACATACAGTACTAAAATACACTAGTACACACAATATCAACCTACACAATACACACAGTACCAACCTACTCTAGTACACACAGTATCAATCTATAAAAACACACAGTATCAACCTGCAATAGTAAAGGTAGTATCAAACTACAATAGTACATATAGTATCAAACATCACTAGTACACATAGTATCAACCTAGACTAGTACACACAGTATCAACCTATACAAGTACACACAATAACAAACTACACTAGTACACACATTATCAACTTTCACTAGTCCACACATTATCAACCTGCATTAGTAAACACATTAGCAAGCTATACAATACACGCAGAATCAACTTACACTAGTACACACATTATCAACCTACACAATTCACGCACTATCAACCTACACTATACATACAGTATCAACCTATAGTTTTACACACAGTATCAGCCTACATAATACTCATGTTATCAACCTGCTCAATACACAGTATCAGTCTACACAGGTACACACAGTACCAACATACACTAGTACACACAGTATAAACCTACACAAAACACACAGTATCAATCTGCACTAGTACAATCAGTATCAACCTATACTAGTACACACTGTATCATAGTAAACTAATAGACACCGTATCAACTACACTAGTACAATCAGTATCAATCTACACAATAAACATAGTATCAACCTACACTATAACACATAGTATCAACCTACACTAGTACACACTGTAACAAACTACACTAGTACACACAGCATCAATCTACACCAGTACACTCAGTACCAACCTTCACTAGTACACACAGTATAAACCTACACTAGACCGCATCATTATCAATCTATGTTACAACACGCAGTATCAACCTACACTAGAACACAGCATCAACTTACGCAATATACACAGAATCAAACTACACTAGTACACACAGTATTATCTTACGCAATGCACATAATACCAACCTACACAAGACACACAATATCAACCTACACTAGTACACACCGTATTAACCTTTTGTAGTACAAACAGTACCACCTACACTAATACATACAGTATCAACCTGCTTTAGTACACAATATCAATCTAAACTAGTACACACAATATCAACCTACACAATACACACAGTACCAACCTACTCTAGTACACACAGTATCAATCTATAAAAACACACAGTATCAACCTGCAATAGTAAAGGTAGTATCAAACTACAATAGTACATATAGTATCAAACATCACTAGTACACATAGTATCAACCTAGACTAGTACACACAGTATCAACCTATACAAGTACACACAATAACAAACTACACTAGTACACACATTATCAACTTTCACTAGTCCACACATTATCAACCTGCATTAGTAAACACATTAGCAAGCTATACAATACACGCAGAATCAACTTACACTAGTACACACATTATCAACCTACACAATTCACGCACTATCAACCTACACTATACATACAGTATCAACCTATAGTTTTACACACAGTATCAGCCTACATAATACTCATGTTATCAACCTGCTCAATACACAGTATCAGTCTACACAGGTACACACAGTACCAACATACACTAGTACACACAGTATAAACCTACACAAAACACACAGTATCAATCTGCACTAGTACAATCAGTATCAACCTATACTAGTACACACTGTATCATAGTAAACTAATAGACACCGTATCAACTACACTAGTACAATCAGTATCAATCTACACAATAAACATAGTATCAACCTACACTATAACACATAGTATCAACCTACACTAGTACACACTGTAACAAACTACACTAGTACACACAGCATCAATCTACACCAGTACACTCAGTACCAACCTTCACTAGTACACACAGTATAAACCTACACTAGACCGCATCATTATCAATCTATGTTACAACACGCAGTATCAACCTACACTAGAACACAGCATCAACTTACGCAATATACACAGAATCAAACTACACTAGTACACACAGTATTATCTTACGCAATGCACATAATACCAACCTACACAAGACACACAATATCAACCTACACTAGTACACACCGTATTAACCTTTTGTAGTACAAACAGTACCACCTACACTAATACATACAGTATCAACCTGCTTTAGTACACAATATCAATCTAAACTAGTACATACAGTATCAACCTACACAATATACACAATATTAACCTTCACTAGTACACACAGTATTAACCTTTTGTAGTACAAACAGTACCACCTACACTAATACATACAGTACCAACCTACTTTAGTACACATTATCAATCTAAACTAGTACATACAGTATCAACCTACACAATACACACAGTACAAACCTGTACATAAAAACCAGTGAAATCGATGTTAAAAGACAATCCCAGAATCTGGTTACAAGGATTACAGCGCCGTCTTGACTAAAGTTAAAATTTCACACACCAAAAAGACTTATGTAACTCAAGTGGGAATTTTATTCTGCATAAAAATAGAAAGACTCAGGTGGGAATTTTGTTCTGCATAAAAATAGAAAGACTCAGGTGGGAATTTTGTTCTGCATAAAAATAGAAAGACTCAGGTGGGAATTTTGTTCTGCATAAAAATAGAAATTCTAATAGTCAGGACTTAAACTTAGTCAGAATTAAAATTCTCTTTGTAAATGCATGTCCTCATAGTTATTCACAAGCTACTTTAGATCAACTACTTTAGTTTGAAGTGGCGGATGTTTTACTTTAGATGAACTACTTTAATTTGATGTGTGTGGCCCATGTTTTACTTCAGATCTCCTACTTTAGTTTGATGTGGCCGGTATTCTACGCATGAAATTCTAGCTACTTTTAGTTGTTCATGTTCTTCTGATTTCATTTTTGAGTTTTCACGTCGCAGAACCAGTCAAGCGTATCTAGCTCATCAGAAAGTTTGTAATTTTTCATATTCCACTACATATGTGATGTTTCTGTCAGCTAGACAAAGATATGTTTTTATCAGCAAGAGTTTTCATTGTAATATTTCGACTTGTGTCTTCGTCAAGCACGATAATTTACAAATAACACACACACATATGTGAATATAATAAACAGAGAGACTATATATACGCACACGCGTGCGCGCACACATGCACAAAATCAGAAACAGACAAACATAAATCACAAAATTAGGAACAAACATACACAAATCACAAAATTATGAATAGAGAAACATACACTGACCAAAGAATTAGAACACACAAACATAAATCTCAGAGCTAGGAACAGACAAATATACATAGAACAGGTTAAAACTGTATAATGCAAGCCACATACAAACACACAATTAAATATTGATTGGCAGTCACATTCCCGGACAAACATATAAGATAAATAATTCATCGCCACATACACATACTCACCCACATAGAAGCGTTCATTAACATACAGACTTTCAGTTTTATTCAAACATACACACATTTACACGCGTAGTCACATACAAACAATCAGTCACTTACAAGCATATAGTCACATATAAACACACAGTCACATACAGAAACGTAGTCACTTAAACATGCAGTCACATAAAAACAATCAGTACCAACCTACTTTAGTACACTTATCAATCTAAACTAGTACATACAGTATCAACCTACACAATACACACAGTACAAACCTGTACATAAAAACCAGTGAAATCGATGTTAAAAGACAATCCCAGAATCTGGTTACAAGGATTACAGCGCCGTCTTGACTAAAGTTAAAATTTCACACACCAAAAAGACTTATGTAACTCAAGTGGGAATTTTATTCTGCATAAAAATAGAAAGACTCAGGTGGGAATTTTGTTCTGCATAAAAATAGAAAGACTCAGGTGGGAATTTTGTTCTGCATAAAAATAGAAAGACTCAGGTGGGAATTTTGTTCTGCATAAAAATAGAAATTCTAATAGTCAGGACTTAAACTTAGTCAGAATTAAAATTCTCTTTGTAAATGCATGTCCTCATAGTTATTCACAAGCTACTTTAGATCAACTACTTTAGTTTGAAGTGGCGGATGTTTTACTTTAGATGAACTACTTTAATTTGATGTGTGTGGCCCATGTTTTACTTCAGATCTCCTACTTTAGTTTGATGTGGCCGGTATTCTACGCATGAAATTCTAGCTACTTTTAGTTGTTCATGTTCTTCTGATTTCATTTTTGAGTTTTCACGTCGCAGAACCAGTCAAGCGTATCTAGCTCATCAGAAAGTTTGTAATTTTTCATATTCCACTACATATGTGATGTTTCTGTCAGCTAGACAAAGATATGTTTTTATCAGCAAGAGTTTTCATTGTAATATTTCGACTTGTGTCTTCGTCAAGCACGATAATTTACAAATAACACACACACATATGTGAATATAATAAACAGAGAGACTATATATACGCACACGCGTGCGCGCACACATGCACAAAATCAGAAACAGACAAACATAAATCACAAAATTAGGAACAAACATACACAAATCACAAAATTATGAATAGAGAAACATACACTGACCAAAGAATTAGAACACACAAACATAAATCTCAGAGCTAGGAACAGACAAATATACATAGAACAGGTTAAAACTGTATAATGCAAGCCACATACAAACACACAATTAAATATTGATTGGCAGTCACATTCCCGGACAAACATATAAGATAAATAATTCATCGCCACATACACATACTCACCCACATAGAAGCGTTCATTAACATACAGACTTTCAGTTTTATTCAAACATACACACATTTACACGCGTAGTCACATACAAACAATCAGTCACTTACAAGCATATAGTCACATATAAACACACAGTCACATACAGAAACGTAGTCACTTAAACATGCAGTCACATAAAAACAATCAATACAAACATACAGTCACATGCAAACACGTAGTCACATACAAATATGTAGTCACATGTAAATATATACTCACATAAAATACGAATCACATATAAACATACAGTCACACATAAACATGCAATCACATGCAAACACTTAACTGTGACATCATCTAGGTCTATGAGAAAGGAACATAAGAGATAGGACGTATCACGATAGCATGACACAACAAAGACACTCTCATGTCGCTTGTGACATGTGGAGTAAATGTAAAATATGATGAGTCCCAGCTTCTACAACATAGAGTAGTGTGGAGTATATGTAAGATATGATCAGTTCCAGCTTCTACAACATAGAGTAGTGTGGAGTATATGTAAGATATGATGAGTCCCAGCTTCTACAACATAGAGTAGTGTGGAGTATATGTAAGATATGATGAGTCCTAGCTTCTACAACATAGAGTAGTGTGGAGTATATGTAAGATATGATGAGTTCCAGCTTCTACAACATAGAGTAGTGTGGAGTATATGTAAGATATGATGAGTCATAGCTTCTACAACATAGAGTAGTGTGGAGTATATGTAAGATATGATGAGTCATAGCTTCTACAACATAGAGTAGTGTGGAGTATATGTAAGATATGATCAGTTCCAGCTTCTACAACATAGAGTAGTGTGGAGTATATGTAAGATATGATGAGTCCCAGCTTCTACAACATAGAGTAGTGTGGAGTATATGTAAGATATGATGAGTCCTAGCTTCTACAACATAGAGTAGTGTGGAGTATATGTAAGATATGATGAGTCATAGCTTCTACAACATAGAGTAGTGTGGAGTATATGTAAGATTTGATGAGTCATAGCTTCTACAACATAGAGTAGTGTGGAGTATATGTAAGATATGATGAGTCATAGCTTCTACAACATAGAGTAGTGTGGAGTATATGTAAGATATGATGAGTTCCAGCTTCTACAACATAGAGTAGTGTGGAGTATATGTAAGATATGATGAGTCATAGCTTCTACAACATAGAGTAGTGTGGAGTATATGTAAGATATGATGAGTTCCAGCTTCTACAACATAGAGTAGTGTGGAGTATATGTAAGATATGATGAGTCCCAGCTTCTACAACATAGAGTAGTGTGGAGTATATGTAAGATATGATGAGTCCCAGTTTCTACAACATAGAGTAGTGTGGAGTATATGTAAGATATGATGAGTCCCAGTTTCTACAACATAGAGTAGTGTGGAGTATATGTAAGATATGATGAGTCCCAGCTTCTACAACATAGAGTAGTGTGGAGTATATGTAAGATTTGATGAGTCATAGCTTCTACAACATAGAGTAGTGTGGAGTATATGTAAGATTTGATGAGTCATAGCTTCTACAACATAGAGTAGTGTGGAGTATATGTAAGATTTGATGACTCTCATTTTCTACAACATACAAAAGCAGAAAGTATACGTAACATTTGATTGCCCCACTGTTTCAGTTGTTATGTTTTTAAAACATTAACTTTTTCATCGTATTCAAAATTCATCTGTCCATTCATAATTCTCTAGTCATTTCCACTTCACAATTCTCATCATGTCATCTCGTGTCTCAAATACATGAATTTTGTCATCTCATGTCTCAAATATATGAATTCTGTCATCTATTGTCCCAAATACATGAATTCTGTCATCTCGTGTGTCAAATACATGAATTCTGTTATCTCGTGTCTCAGATACATGAATTCTGTTATCTCGTGTCTCAGATACATGAATTCTGTTATTTCCTGTCTCAAATACATGAATTCTGTTATCTCGTGTGTCAAATACATGAATTCTGTTATCTCGTGTGTCAAATACATACATTCTGTTATCTCGTGTCTCAAATACATGAATTCTGTTATCTCGTGTCTCAAATACACGAATTCCGTCAATTGTCCTAGTTTTTCTCCAATTATATTCACGTTTTCAGATATTTTCTTCATCTGGATTGTGATGATGTTTGTCGTTGTAATATTTATTTCCAGTCCATATTTTACGACTCCTGTTGTTTATATTTATCACAAGATTCTGTAAGCCATCTAAATTTTCAAGTGACTGTGTTACCTATCTGTGTCATCATCTGTCCATTCATAATTCTCTAGTCATTTCCACTTCACAATTCTCATCATGTCATCTCGTGTCTCAAATACATGAATTCTGTTATCTCGTGTCTCAAATACATGAATTCTGTTATCTCTTGTCTCAAATACATGAATTCTGTTATCTCGTGTGTCAAATACATGAATTCTGTTATCTCGTGTCTCAGATACATGAATTCTGTTATCTCGTGTCTCAGATACATGAATTCTGTTATCTCGTGTCTCAAATACATGAATTCTGTTATCTCGTGTGTCAAATACATGAATTCTGTTATCTCGTGTGTCAAATACATACATTCTGTTATCTCTTGTCTCAAATACATGAATTCTGTTATCTCGTGTCTCAAATACACGAATTCCGTCAATTGTCCTAGTTTTTCTCCAATTATATTCACGTTTTCAGATATTTTCTTCATCTGGATTGTGATGATGTTTGTCGTTGTAATATTTATTTCCAGTCCATATTTTACGACTCCTGTTGTTTATATTTATCACAAGATTCTGTAAGCCATCTAAATTTTCAAGTGACTGTGTTACCTATCTGTGTC
Organism: Achatina immaculata; assembly: GCA_009760885.1. Lineage (NCBI taxonomy): Eukaryota > Metazoa > Mollusca > Gastropoda > Stylommatophora > Achatinidae > Lissachatina > Lissachatina immaculata. The sequence goes on along the minus strand of CM019706.1, from coordinate 8,607,854 downwards.
ATCAGCTGACTATGTTACCTATCTGTGTCATCAGCTGACTGTGTTATCTATGTGTGTCATCAGCTGACTTGTTATCTATCTGTGTCATCAGCTGACTGTGTTATCTATGTGTGTCATCAGTTAACTTTGTTATCTATGTGTGTCATCAGCTGACTGTTTTATCTGTCTGTGTCATCAGCTGACTGTGTTATCTATGTGTGTCATCAGTTGACTATGTTATATATGTGTGTCATCAGCTGACTATGTTATCTGTCTGTGTCATCAGCTGATTGTTATCTGTCTGTGTCATCAGCTGATTGTTATCTGTCTGTGTCATCAGGTGACTGTGTTATCTGTATATCTTAGATTGTCTATTATTGTCCCATTAATCATCTCACGAAAACGTGTAACCACAACGCCACATACAGACACATTTACTTACATATACAGTTAGGTATAGACTCTGCCACATACAAAAAATAGTCAGAGTTAAATGTAGAAGGGACAGATTTTGAAGAAGTCCTTGGCAGCTACACAGACCACAATGATGACACCAGAAAGGAAGTTAGAATTAGAATTACATAAGCAGCATTGATCTTCAAGAATCTTGAGAACATATGGCATTCAAAAGTTATAAGCACACAAACTACATATGGCATTCAAAAGTTATAAGCACACAAACTAAGTTAAGACTATTCAATTCAAATGTAATATCCACCCTCATTTATGCATGCAAAAGCTGGAAAACAACTAAAGAAACAGACATGAAATTAGACTCTTTGAAAACAAATGCCTAAGGAAAATACTCGCCATCAAGTGGAACGAGTTCAAGAACAATGCAGAGATAAGACAGATGACTGAACAAGCAGTCTCATGGATGATCAGGAAAAGGAGATGGACACATGTAGGTCACGTGATGAGAAGAAACGATCAGAGAATCCCAAAACAAGCTATCAAGTGGAACACAACAGGCCAAAGAAAAAGAGGTAGACCGCGTGAAACTCTGAAGAGGACATTGTTAAGAGAGGCCAAATTAACAGGCATAAAATCCTTTGATGAGGTTGAAAGACTCACCGAAGACAGGAAAAATTGGCGAACTACTTTGCGAACCCTATGTGACGTTTAACGGCACGGGAAGGATGTAAGATAAGATATAAGATAAGAGTGACTTCCAAACTCAGTCACAGACACATTTATTTACATACAGAGTAACTTACAGACTCAGTCACTTACAGACAGTCACATGCAGACACTGCCACTTAAAGACACAGTCACTTACAAGCAGTCACATACAGACACTGCTACTTAAAGACACAGCCACGTACAAACACAGTCACTTACAGACAGTCACTTACAGAAACAGTCACTTACAGACACATTTATTTACATACACAGTCACTTACAGACACAGTCACTTACAGACACAGTCACTTACAGACACAGTCACTTACAGATACAGTCACTTACAGACTGTCATTTACAGACAGTCATTTACAGACACATCCACTTACAGAAACAGTCACTTACAGTCACAGCCACTTACAGACATAGTCACTTACGGACAGTCACTTATAGACATAGTTACTTACATACACAGTCACTTACAGACAAATTTACTTACAGACACAGTCAATTACAGACATAGTCCCTTACAGAAACAGTCACTTACAGACACAGTCACTTACAGACATAGTCACTAACAGAGACATTCACATACAGACAGTCACTTACAGACACAGTCGCATACAGATACAGTCACTTAAAGACATAGTCACTTACAGACACAGTCAAATACAGACAGTCACTTACAGAAACAGTCACTTATAGGCACAGTCACTTACAGATATAGTCACTTACATACATAGTCACTTACAGACATTGTCACTTACAGACAAAAGGGATGGCGACTGCAGTAAAACTGGTTAATATAAATAAGGTAGATAGAGGTGTATGGTGCAGTTTTACAAAGTGAGGGAGGAAGTGAGCAAGGTGAGAAAAAAACGAATATAAAGTATGAGAATGTATAAATGGAAAACATACAACATCCGATATTTCGGCGTGAGCCTTATTCGAGGATACATGCAAAAACAAATACAAACATATATAACTTATCTGAAGCGTCTTGCTCTCAGCAAAGCTTAATTGTATGTGGAAGAAGGAGGAGGAAGAAAAAAAAAAAAAAAGAAACGTTGCCAACAGACAAAAGATTCCCGATATAGCCAATCATAGCGAAGAAGCGTAGAGAGAGGAAGGCAATAGAAACATGATAGCCGCTAGAGGTGTCGGGTGGGGGGGGGGAAGGGGAGAGAAAAGAGGACGTGAGAGATAATGAATGAAGAACTTAAACACATACAGGGAGGAAATGTAAAACTGGTGAATGGGACAAGACCAATATGTTGGCAGAGAAGGAAATAGGATGGTGGTAGGGAGGGGTAGCATAGAGAAAGAAATTAGAGTATAAAAAAGGCCAGTGGAAAAAGAAAGAAGTTACAGAAAGCTGAAGACATTGTTAATTCCAGCTGGGTGGAGACAGCCAGTCTGGAAAATAAGGCGCTGTTCTAAGACCCTCCGAGATCGTACATCTGCGGAACAAGAGCGGTTCGCACTAACCGAAATGTCCTGTTTGCCCCTGTGGACACCTGTGGCTAAACATTTTTGCCTTGGTAACCACAGGGGCAAACAGGACATTTCGGTTAGTGCGATCCGCTCTTGTTCCGCAGATGTACGATCTCGGAGGGTCTTAGAACAGCGCCTTATTTTCCAGACTGGCTGTCTCCACCCAGCTGGAATTAACAATGTCTTCAGCTTTCTGTAACTTCTTTCTTTTTCCACTGGCCTTTTTTATACTCTAATTTCTTTCTCTATGCTACCCTCCCTACCACCATCCTATTTCCTTCTCTGCCAACATATTGGTCTTGTCCCATTCACCAGTTTTACATTTCCTCCCTGTATGGTTTAAGTTCTACAACATAGAGTAGTGTGGAGTATATGTAAGATATGATGAGTCATAGCTTCTACAACATAGAGTAGTGTGGAGTATATGTAAGATTTGATGAGTTCCAGCTTCTACAACATAGAGTAGTGTGGAGTATATGTAAGATATGATGAGTCATAGCTTCTACAACATAGAGTAGTGTGGAGTATATGTAAGATATGATGAGTCATAGCTTCTACAACATAGAGTAGTGTGGAGTATATGTAAGATATGATGAGTCCCAGTTTCTACAACATAGAGTAGTGTGGAGTATATGTAAGATATGATGAGTCCCAGTTTCTACAACATAGAGTAGTGTGGAGTATATGTAAGATATGATGAGTCCCAGCTTCTACAACATAGAGTAGTGTGGAGTATATGTAAGATTTGATGAGTCATAGCTTCTACAACATAGAGTAGTGTGGAGTATATGTAAGATTTGATGAGTCATAGCTTCTACAACATAGAGTAGTGTGGAGTATATGTAAGATTTGATGACTCTCATTTTCTACAACATACAAAAGCAGAAAGTATACGTAACATTTGATTGCCCCACTGTTTCAGTTGTTATGTTTTTAAAACATTAACTTTTTCATCGTATTCAAAATTCATCTGTCCATTCATAATTCTCTAGTCATTTCCACTTCACAATTCTCATCATGTCATCTCGTGTCTCAAATACATGAATTTTGTCATCTCATGTCTCAAATATATGAATTCTGTCATCTATTGTCCCAAATACATGAATTCTGTCATCTCGTGTGTCAATACATGAATTCTGTTATCTCGTGTCTCAGATACATGAATTCTGTTATCTCGTGTCTCAGATACATGAATTCTGTTATTTCCTGTCTCAAATACATGAATTCTGTTATCTCGTGTGTCAAATACATGAATTCTGTTATCTCGTGTGTCAAATACATACATTCTGTTATCTCTTGTCTCAAATACATGAATTCTGTTATCTCGTGTCTCAAATACACGAATTCCGTCAATTGTCCTAGTTTTTCTCCAATTATATTCACGTTTTCAGATATTTTCTTCATCTGGATTGTGATGATGTTTGTCGTTGTAATATTTATTTCCAGTCCATATTTTACGACTCCTGTTGTTTATATTTATCACAAGATTCTGTAAGCCATCTAAATTTTCAAGTGACTGTGTTACCTATCTGTGTCAGCTGACTATGTTACCTATCTGTGTCATCAGCTGACTGTGTTATCTATGTGTGTCATCAGCTGACTTGTTATCTATCTGTGTCATCAGCTGACTGTGTTATCTATGTGTGTCATCAGTTAACTTTGTTATCTATGTGTGTCATCAGCTGACTGTTTTATCTGTCTGTGTCATCAGCTGACTGTGTTATCTATGTGTGTCATCAGTTGACTATGTTATATATGTGTGTCATCAGCTGACTATGTTATCTGTCTGTGTCATCAGCTGATTGTTATCTGTCTGTGTCATCAGCTGATTGTTATCTGTCTGTGTCATCAGGTGACTGTGTTATCTGTATATCTTAGATTGTCTATTATTGTCCCATTAATCATCTCACGAAAACGTGTAACCACAACGCCACATACAGACACATTTACTTACATATACAGTTAGGTATAGACTCTGCCACATACAAAAAATAGTCAGAGTTAAATGTAGAAGGGACAGATTTTGAAGAAGTCCTTGGCAGCTACACAGACCACAATGATGACACCAGAAAGGAAGTTAGAATTAGAATTACATAAGCAGCATTGATCTTCAAGAATCTTGAGAACATATGGCATTCAAAAGTTATAAGCACACAAACTACATATGGCATTCAAAAGTTATAAGCACACAAACTAAGTTAAGACTATTCAATTCAAATGTAATATCCACCCTCATTTATGCATGCAAAAGCTGGAAAACAACTAAAGAAACAGACATGAAATTAGACTCTTTTGAAAACAAATGCCTAAGGAAAATACTCGCCATCAAGTGGAACGAGTTCAAGAACAATGCAGAGATAAGACAGATGACTGAACAAGCAGTCTCATGGATGATCAGGAAAAGGAGATGGACACATGTAGGTCACGTGATGAGAAGAAACGATCAGAGAATCCCAAAACAAGCTATCAAGTGGAACACAACAGGCCAAAGAAAAAGAGGTAGACCGCGTGAAACTCTGAAGAGGACATTGTTAAGAGAGGCCAAATTAACAGGCATAAAATCCTTTGATGATGAGTCCCAGTTTCTACAACATAGAGTAGTGTGGAGTATATGTAAGATATGATGAGTCCCAGTTTCTACAACATAGAGTAGTGTGGAGTATATGTAAGATATGATGAGTCCCAGCTTCTACAACATAGAGTAGTGTGGAGTATATGTAAGATTTGATGAGTCATAGCTTCTACAACATAGAGTAGTGTGGAGTATATGTAAGATTTGATGAGTCCCAGCTTCTACAACATAGAGTAGTGTGGAGTATATGTAAGATTTGATGACTCTCATTTTCTACAACATACAAAAGCAGAAAGTATACGTAACATTTGATTGCCCCACTGTTTCAGTTGTTATGTTTTTAAAACATTAACTTTTTCATCGTATTCAAAATTCATCTGTCCATTCATAATTCTCTAGTCATTTCCACTTCACAATTCTCATCATGTCATCTCGTGTCTCAAATACATGAATTTTGTCATCTCATGTCTCAAATATATGAATTCTGTCATCTATTGTCCCAAATACATGAATTCTGTCATCTCGTGTGTCAAATACATGAATTCTGTTATCTCGTGTCTCAGATACATGAATTCTGTTATCTCGTGTCTCAGATACATGAATTCTGTTATTTCCTGTCTCAAATACATGAATTCTGTTATCTCGTGTGTCAAATACATGAATTCTGTTATCTCGTGTGTCAAATACATACATTCTGTTATCTCTTGTCTCAAATACATGAATTCTGTTATCTCGTGTCTCAAATACACGAATTCCGTCAATTGTCCTAGTTTTTCTCCAATTATATTCACGTTTTCAGATATTTTCTTCATCTGGATTGTGATGATGTTTGTCGTTGTAATATTTATTTCCAGTCCATATTTTACGACTCCTGTTGTTTATATTTATCACAAGATTCTGTAAGCCATCTAAATTTTCAAGTGACTGTGTTACCTATCTGTGTCAGCTGACTATGTTACCTATCTGTGTCATCAGCTGACTGTGTTATCTATGTGTGTCATCAGCTGACTTGTTATCTATCTGTGTCATCAGCTGACTGTGTTATCTATGTGTGTCATCAGTTAACTTTGTTATCTATGTGTGTCATCAGCTGACTGTTTTATCTGTCTGTGTCATCAGCTGACTGTGTTATCTATGTGTGTCATCAGTTGACTATGTTATATATGTGTGTCATCAGCTGACTATGTTATCTGTCTGTGTCATCAGCTGATTGTTATCTGTCTGTGTCATCAGCTGATTGTTATCTGTCTGTGTCATCAGGTGACTGTGTTATCTGTATATCTTAGATTGTCTATTATTGTCCCATTAATCATCTCACGAAAACGTGTAACCACAACGCCACATACAGACACATTTACTTACATATACAGTTAGGTATAGACTCTGCCACATACAAAAAATAGTCAGAGTTAAATGTAGAAGGGACAGATTTTGAAGAAGTCCTTGGCAGCTACACAGACCACAATGATGACACCAGAAAGGAAGTTAGAATTAGAATTACATAAGCAGCATTGATCTTCAAGAATCTTGAGAACATATGGCATTCAAAAGTTATAAGCACACAAACTACATATGGCATTCAAAAGTTATAAGCACACAAACTAAGTTAAGACTATTCAATTCAAATGTAATATCCACCCTCATTTATGCATGCAAAAGCTGGAAAACAACTAAAGAAACAGACATGAAATTAGACTCTTTTGAAAACAAATGCCTAAGGAAAATACTCGCCATCAAGTGGAACGAGTTCAAGAACAATGCAGAGATAAGACAGATGACTGAACAAGCAGTCTCATGGATGATCAGGAAAAGGAGATGGACACATGTAGGTCACGTGATGAGAAGAAACGATCAGAGAATCCCAAAACAAGCTATCAAGTGGAACACAACAGGCCAAAGAAAAAGAGGTAGACCGCGTGAAACTCTGAAGAGGACATTGTTAAGAGAGGCCAAATTAACAGGCATAAAATCCTTTGATGAGGTTGAAAGACTCACCGAAGACAGGAAAAATTGGCGAACTACTTTGCGAACCCTATGTGACGTTTAACGGCACGGGAAGGATGTAAGATAAGATATAAGATAAGAGTGACTTCCAAACTCAGTCACAGACACATTTATTTACATACAGAGTAACTTACAGACTCAGTCACTTACAGACAGTCACATGCAGACACTGCCACTTAAAGACACAGTCACTTACAAGCAGTCACATACAGACACTGCTACTTAAAGACACAGCCACGTACAAACACAGTCACTTACAGACTGTCATTTACAGAAATAGTCACTTACAGACACATTTAATTATATACAAAGTTGTGTACAGACACAGGCAATTACAAACACAGCCACATACAGACTCATCCACACATATACTGTCAATTACAGACTGTCATTTACAGACAGTCACTTACAGACACATCCACTTACAGAAACAGTCACTTACAGTCTCAGCAACTTACGGACAGTCACTTACAGATACTGTCACTTACAGAAATCGTCACTTACGGACAGTCACTTACAGACATAGTTACTTACATACACAGTCACTTACAGACAAATTTACTTACAGACACAGTCAATTACAGACATAGTCCCTTACAGAAACAGTCACTTACAGACACAGTCACTTACAGACATAGTCACTAACAGAGACATTCACATACAGACAGTCACTTACAGACACAGTCGCATACAGATACAGTCACTTAAAGACATAGTCACTTACAGACACAGTCAAATACAGACAGTCACTTACAGAAACAGTCACTTATAGGCACAGTCACTTACAGATATAGTCACTTACATACATAGTCACTTACAGACATTGTCACTTACAGACAAAAGGGATGGCGACTGCAGTAAAACTGGTTAATATAAATAAGGTAGATAGAGGTGTATGGTGCAGTTTTACAAAGTGAGGGAGGAAGTGAGCAAGGTGAGAAAAAAACGAATATAAAGTATGAGAATGTATAAATGGAAAACATACAACATCCGATATTTCGGCGTGAGCCTTATTCGAGGATACATGCAAAAACAAAATACAAACATATATAACTTATCTGAAGCGTCTTGCTCTCAGCAAAGCTTAATTGTATGTGGAAGAAGGAGGAGGAAGAAAAAAAAAAAAAAGAAACGTTGCCAACAGACAAAAGATTCCCGATATAGCCAATCATAGCGAAGAAGCGTAGAGAGAGGAAGGCAATAGAAACATGATAGCCGCTAGAGGTGTCGGGTGGGGGGGGGGAAGGGGAGAGAAAAGAGGACGTGAGAGATAATGAATGAAGAACTTAAACACATACAGGGAGGAAATGTAAAACTGGTGAATGGGACAAGACCAATATGTTGGCAGAGAAGGAAATAGGATGGTGGTAGGGAGGGGTAGCATAGAGAAAGAAATTAGAGTATAAAAAAGGCCAGTGGAAAAAGAAAGAAGTTACAGAAAGCTGAAGACATTGTTAATTCCAGCTGGGTGGAGACAGCCAGTCTGGAAAATAAGGCGCTGTTCTAAGACCCTCCGAGATCGTACATCTGCGGAACAAGAGCGGTTCGCACTAACCGAAATGTCCTGTTTGCCCCTGTGGACACCTGTGGCTAAACATTTTTGCCTTGGTAACCACAGGGGCAAACAGGACATTTCGGTTAGTGCGATCCGCTCTTGTTCCGCAGATGTACGATCTCGGAGGGTCTTAGAACAGCGCCTTATTTCCAGACTGGCTGTCTCCACCCAGCTGGAATTAACAATGTCTTCAGCTTTCTGTAACTTCTTTCTTTTTCCACTGGCCTTTTTTATACTCTAATTTCTTTCTCTATGCTACCCCTCCCTACCACCATCCTATTTCCTTCTCTGCCAACATATTGGTCTTGTCCCATTCACCAGTTTTACATTTCCTCCCTGTATGTGTTTAAGTTCTTCATTCATTATCTCTCGCGTCCTCTTTTCTCTCCCCTTCCCCCCCCCCCCACCCGACACCTCTAGCGGCTATCATGTTTCTATTGCCTTCCTCTCTCTACGCTTCTTCGCTATGATTGGCTATATCGGGAATCTTTTGTCTGTTGGCAACGTTCCTTTTTTTTTTTTTTCTTCCTCCTCCTTCTTCCACATACAATTAAGCTTTGCTGAGAGCAAGACGCTTCAGATAAGTTATATATGTTTGTATTTTGTTTTTGCATGTATCCTCGAATAAGGCTCACGCCGAAATATCGGATGTTGTATGTTTTCCATTTATACATTCTCATACTTTATATTCGTTTTTTTCTCACCTTGCTCACTTCCTCCCTCACTTTGTAAAACTGCACCATACACTTACAGACACAATCACTTACAGACACAGTCACTTACAGACACAGTCATTTATAGACATTCACTGACAGACATAGTCACTTACAGACACAGTCACTTACAGACACAGTCACTTACAGACATAGTCACTTACAGACACAATCACTTACAGACATATTCACTTACAGACACAGTCAATTACAGACACAGTCACTAACAGACATAGACACTTACAGACGTAGTCATTTATAGACATTCACTTACAGACATAGTCACTTACAGACACAGTCACTTACAGACACAGTCACTTACAGACATAGTCACTTACAGACACAATCACTTACAGACATATTCACTTACAGACACAGTCAATTACAGACACAGTCACTAACAGACATAGACACTTACAGACGTAGTCACTTACAGACACAGTCACTTACAGACATAGTCAGTTACAGACATAGTCACTTACCGACTGCCACTTACAGTCATAGTCACTTATAGACATAGTCACTTACAGGCACAGACACTTACAGACAGTCACTTACAGACACAGTCACTTACAGATATAGTCACTTACAGACACAGTCACTTAGAGACAGTCACCTTTAAAAACATAGTCACTTACAGACAGTCACGTACAGACACATTCACTTACAGACGTAGTCTCTTACAGACAGTCACTTACAGACAGTCACTTACAGACACAGTCCCTTACAGCCATAGTCACTTACAGACAGTCACTTATATACATAGTCACTTACAGACATAGTCACTTACAGACAGTCACTTACAGACACAGTCACTTACAGATGCAGTCACTTACAGACACAGTCACTTACAGACATAGTCACTTACAAACATAGTCACTTACAGACATAGTCACTTACAGACAGTCACTTACATACACAGTCACTTACAAACATAGTCACATACAGACACAATCACTTACAGGCACAGTCACTTACAGACATTCACATACAGACGTAGTCACTTACAGACACAGTCCTTTACAGACATAGTCACTTACAGACACTAGGCCACCTACAAAGACGTAGATGTAACGTGACATGTCATGCAAAGAATTCTGCTGTCTTAAGAGAAGATGTCAAAAGATTTCATAACCTAGATATCTGCTTCACTGTAAGTGTGGTGTTTAAACTCTCAGTGATAACCTGTGCCGGTAGTCTCACTCACCATCATCATCATCGTCAGGTGCCGTGCCGACTGGCGTTGGCTATTATGCTTCTCCAGAGTACCCGATCCTTCATGCAGGCCATCAGTTCAGTTGGTGATCTCCTCTCACACCATCCCGTCAGACTGTCCAGTATCATTTCTCTTGGTCTTCCTCTTGATCTTCTTCCTTCTATTTTTCCTGTTGTTATAATATTTTCAATGCCCCCTCTTCTCATTGCATGTCCTATGAAAGTACATTGTCTCTCTCTTATCTTTTTGACAAGATTTTTTGTCTCTCCATCTCTTCTCATACATTCTTCATTAGTTATTTTTGCTGTCCAGGGGATTCGCAACATTCTTCTAATAAACCACATTTCTGCTGCTTCCAATGATTTTTGTGCAGACTTGCCTATTGTCCATGATTCACTTCCATATAACAAGATAGGTTCAATATAGCATTTTAGGACTCGTTTTCTAACATTCATTGATAAGGATGTGTTGGATAATATGTTTCTCATTCTCTGAAATGCAGTCGTCTCACTGGACAATCAATATTTTGTTTATCGATAAGCAAGCCCTGCGTTATTTGTCTGTATTGATGGCCGTGGCGCGTATAAAGAAAGGACTGATGTATTAGTTGACTTTATCCTTTCTCTTCTACCATGAGGTGTAGATGGGAGGGGGGATGATGGAGGCAGCGGTCTGTGTGTGTGTGTGTGTGTTCTGTACGAGTGTCCTCGGTGAAGCTCACGTCCTAGTTCGTTGCTGTTTTTATCACTGAGAGTATCTGTCAGTTCCAGGCTCTTCTTTATTGTATGTATTTAAGTTGTATAACCCAGAACACTTCTTACAGTAAACATGTGAAGTTTGGGTTCAGTCACACTGTGATGAACATTTACTTTCTGAAACTAGACCCGGGGGGGGGGGGGGAATTCCCCTGCTGTGCAGGATATACTTTTTTTGTTTGTACAGTCACGCGGTTTTGATGTTCACATACCGGAGTTTGTAGTTCGCTCCCTGGTACAAGAGCTTAGAAAGTGTCCTTTCTAATTTAAGTTCTGATGTAAGCTTAAACTGGGACAGCCAATAACATCTTTAACGGGGACATGTGTCTGGTACGGAAGGTCAAGGTCGTAGATAAAATCCTGGGTTTTTTTTTTTGGAAGGCAGATTCGATTCCGAATATTTGTATATTTTGGAATCGATTCCTGATTTGGCCCATAGAAAATTAAATTCATTCTCACATAGAGACCTAATCACTCAGATAAATCTACGCGCTGTTAGGAAGAAAATTAATACACCTGGCAAAATGGAAATTTGTTCCGCGTTTTTTAAGGTTAAATCATCCAAAATGAGCAGAGCATCAACAAAAGTTCATTTCTTTCAGAATTTATTTCAGCCTTAAGGTTTAGTGATGTACAGAAGACTACTTTGATGTATACACTGTAAGTAAGTCAACGTAAGTTTTAGTGATGTACAGGAGACTACTTTGATGTATACACTGCTAGGACGTCAACGTAAGTTTTAGTGTTGTACAGGAGACTACTTTGATGTCTACACTGTTAGGACGTCAACGTAAGTTTTAGTGATGTACAGGAGACTACTTTGATGTCTACACTGTTAGGACGTCAACGTAAGTTTTAGTGATGTACAGGAGACTACTTTGATGTATACACTGCTAGGACGTCAACGTAAGTTTTAGTGTTGTACAGGAGACTACTTTGATGTCTACACTGTTAGGACGTCAAGGTAAGTCTGCTCACATCTGGCCGGGCTGACCAAGTGGCACGGGATAAAAAAGATACAAGAAACCTGACTGGAAACACCTAGAACAATACAAAGACGAGAATAGCGACGACCAGCTTCGATGATTACAACACCTACTGGATAAGGATAAGAAACTGGTTATTACTGGCAAAATGTCGATAAAATGTCAAGAAGTCACAGAAATAAGTGATGATCATTAACCAAATGTGCTGATCAAACTGTTTTAACTTTTCGTGTATGTTACGTGTAACCTATACAAGTTACAAGACACCAAACCCACATCTTCAGTTAACATGTTTTGTTAACTATACCCCAAATGATCAGTTAACATGTTTGTGTTAACTACACCCCAGATGATCAGTTAACATGTTTGTGTTAACTACACCCCACATGATCAGTTAACATGTTTGTGTTAACTACACCCCAGATGATCAGTTAACATGTTTGTGTTAACTACACCCCACATGATCAGTTAACATGTTTGTGTTAACTACACCACACATGATCAGTTAACATGTTTGTGTTAACTATACCCCACATGATCAGTTAACATGTTTGTGTTAACTACACCACACAAGCAATGAAAATCAACACAGTGACAATCATAACACAAACAAGCAAAATCAAATAAGAAGAAAATCATCAACACATTCGAAACAATATAACAAAGACTGAGTCTGATATCTGACATTAGGACAACAATGTATCAAAGCCGAATTATTACATATGAATCTTAGACAACAATATAACCAAGACAGAGTCTTACATCTGATACTAGGACAACAATGTAACAAAAATTATGTCTGACATCTCACACTAGGACAACAATATAACACAAACTAAGTCTAACAGCCTTACTGGCACAACAACATAACAGAGACTAAGTCTGGCATCTGACACTAGAACAACAATATAAGAAAAACTGTGTCTGGCATCCACACTGGAACAACAATATAACAGAGACTGAGTCTGACATCTGACACTAGGACAACAATATAACAGAGACTGAGTCTGACATCTGACACTCGGACAACAATATAACAAAGACTGAGTCTGGCATCTGACACTAGGACAACAATATAACAAAGACAGCGCCTGACATCTGATACTAGGACAACAATATAACAAAGACAGAGCCTGACATCTGACACTCGGACAACAATATAACAAAGACTTAGTCTGACATCTGACACTAGGACAACAATATAACAAAGACAGCGCCTGACATCTGATACTAGGACAACAATATAACAAAGACAGAGCCTGACATCTGACACTCGGACAACAATATAACAAAGACTGAGTCTGACATCTGACACTCGGACAACAATATAACAAAGACAGAGTCTGACATCTGACACTCGGACAACAATATAACAGAGACTGAGTCTGACATCTGACACTAGGACAACAATATAACAAAGACAGCGCCTGACATCTGATACTAGGACAACAATATAACAAAGACAGAGCCTGACATCTGACACTCGGACAACAATATAACAAAGACAGCGCCTGACATCTGATACTAGGACAACAATATAACAAAGACAGAGCCTGACATCTGACACTAGGACAACAATATAACAAAGACAGCGCCTGACATCTGATACTAGGACAACAATATAACAAAGACAGAGTCTGACATCTGACACTCGGACAACAATATAACAAAGACAGAGTCTGACATCTGACACTCGGACAACAATATAACAAAGACAGAGTCTGACATCTAACACTAGGACAACATTATAAGAGAGAGTGATACAACGTTGACCTAACCAGGAGAAGTTGAAATAAGTAATTGGGGAAGAGGGGTTGCAAAGTGATGCTGTGAGTAGTTTTGAAAAGTAAGAAGGAGTGGATTTAGTGGAAAGGTACTATAATGATTGAAGATGATGTTACGTGTAACTAAACAGCAAGTTTAACCCATGTGGTTCCAGCGTCCCATAATTTTGAATGCAGCGGTTCTCAAGTGCCAGGCGGCTTGTGTCATCTGCGTGACATTGTTTTATGGCTGTTACCAGAAAATCAGATTTGCCTCTGTGGTTGGGGCCATTGAAATGATTTGAGACTGGTTACGAAGCATGCTGGGAGATGTCGTACAGATGTTTTTGCATGCAGTCCCCTAATCTGAGGCCAGTCTCACCAATATATGTTATCCTGCATCTTTTGCAAACGACTACATATATCACATTACAGGACTCATATGTGAATCCCTCATAAAGAGTGAGGATAGCTTTGGGAAAGGTGATTGTTCTCGTTTCCCAGACTACAGGGCAGGTAACGCAGCGGGAGCGGTTACATTTTCTGGTGCCAACATATGTAAGGCTCTGCTTCAAGTGGCTGTGGACGAAGATGTCCTTAAGATTTGGCTCACGCTTGTATGCTAATAGGGGTGGATCAGAGAAAATGTCGCAAGTGTTGGGGTCGATTTGGATTATCGGCAGATGACGATAAAGAGTTTTCTTAACCATCTGACCGTGCGGCTGGAAAGGCAGTACTAACTTAACTCTGTCAGATGGAGAGCAGGGCCATCTTCTGAATACTTCTTTGTGGCTCAATAGTTGGATACGTTTGAAGGCTTCACGAAGAACATTTTCTGGGTAGTGGCGATGACGGAAAAACTCTAATAACTTGTTAGACTGATCTATAAAGGTCCAAATTATCCTGACATATGCGACGAAGACGGAGAAGTTGGGAGTATGGGATGGAGTTCTTACAGGCTTCAGGATGGGAGGAGGTATAAAGCAAATAGGTGTGGCTGTCGGTGGGCTTGTAAAATACAGAGGTGACAAGCCTGTTTGTGCCAATAGAAATTTTAATGTCTAAAAAGTTAATAAATTTGTCAGAAAGTTTATAAGTGAATTTTATGTTGTTATTGAGTGAGTTGACGAATTTAATAACATTTTTAGCTATTCCTGTGGTATACTTGTTATTCCAATGCTATCATCGATGTACCTTTTATAGAATTCTGGAAGTCTGCCAGTGTAGGTTTCTCATAATTTTACTTCCAGAAAGCCCATAAATAGACATGCATAACTGGGACCCATTTTCGTTCAAATGACAACACCACTGATTTGCTCGAATTATTCGGCGTTGAATTCGAAATAATTTAGGTTTAGTACTAGCTATGTAAGTCTGATTATGGTGTCAGTGCTAGTGGTGGGGTGAGGGTCTTTGTCGAGAAAATAGCAAAGTGCTAAAAGTCCATCCTCATGGGAGATAGATGTTTTTGCATGCAGTCCCCTAATCTGAGGCCAGTCTCACCAATATATGTTATCCTGCATCTTTTGCAAACGACTACATATATCACATTACAGGACTCATATGTGAATCCCTCATAAAGAGTGAGGATAGCTTTGGGAAAGGTGATTGTTCTCGTTTCCCAGACTACAGGGCAGGTAACGCAGCGGGAGCGGTTACATTTTCTGGTGCCAACATATGTAAGGCTCTGCTTCAAGTGGCTGTGGACGAAGATGTCCTTAAGATTTGGCTCACGCTTGTATGCTAATAGGGGTGGATCAGAGAAAATGTCGCAAGTGTTGGGGTCGATTTGGATTATCGGCAGATGACGATAAAGAGTTTTCTTAACCATCTGACCGTGCGGCTGGAAAGGCAGTACTAACTTAACTCTGTCAGATGGAGTAGCAGGCTTTTTCCTGAATACTTCTTTGTGGCTCAATAGTTGGATACGTTTGAAGGCTTCACGAAGAACATTTTCTGGGTAGTGGCGATGACGGAAAAACTCTAATAACTTGTTAGACTGATCTATAAAGGTCCAAATTATCCTGACATATGCGACGAAGACGGAGAAGTTGGGAGTATGGGATGGAGTTCTTACAGGCTTCAGGATGGGAGGAGGTATAAAGCAAATAGGTGTGGCTGTCGGTGGGCTTGTAAAATACAGAGGTGACAAGCCTGTTTGTGCCAATAGAAATTTTAATGTCTAAAAAGTTAATAAATTTGTCAGAAAGTTTATAAGTGAATTTTATGTTGTTATTGAGTGAGTTGACGAATTTAATAACATTTTTAGCTATTCCTGTGGTATACTTGTTATTCCAATGCTATCATCGATGTACCTTTTATAGAATTCTGGAAGTCTGCCAGTGTAGGTTTCTCATAATTTTACTTCCAGAAAGCCCATAAATAGACATGCATAACTGGGACCCATTTTCGTTCAAATGACAACACCACTGATTTGCTCGAATTATTCGGCGTTGAATTCGAAATAATTTAGGTTTAGTACTAGCTATGTAAGTCTGATTATGGTGTCAGTGCTAGTGGTGGGGTGAGGGTCTTTGTCGAGAAAATAGCAAAGTGCTAAAAGTCCATCCTCATGGGAGATAGAAGTGTTTGAATTCGTTCCACTTGATGCCAAGTATTTTCCTGAGGCATTTGTTTTCAAAAGAGTCTAATATCGTTTCTGCTTTCGCATGCATAAATGAGGGTGGATATTACATTTGAATTGAATAGTCTTAACTAGGTTTTGGGCTTATAACTTTTGAATGCCATATGTTCTCAAGATTCTTGAAGATTGATGCTGCTTTTGCAATTCTGATTCTAACTTCCTTTCTAATGTCACCATCCTGGTCTATGTAGCTGCCAAGGTATGCAAATTGATTGACTTCTTCAACATCTGTCCCTTCAACGTGTATTTTTTCATTTTGATTAATGGGAAGTTTCATTATTTTTGTTTTGTCCTTGTTAATTTCAAGTCCTATTCTGCTAGCCAGTGAAGACAGGCTATCTGTTTTTTCTTGCATGGAATTCACATTGTTACTGATAAGAGTTATGTCATCAGCAAAATCAAGATCTTCTAGTTGGATCCCGTGTACCCAATCAATACCTGTGTTACATGTGCAGCATTTGTTCATTATGAAGCCTATTGGAATTCCAAAAAGCAAAGGAGACAGTATACATCCTTGTTTCACACCTGTTTCAATCTGGAACCATTCACTCATCCCTTCTTCCGTCTTGACTGCACAAACATATCCATTGTAGAAGTCCTTAATGATGTTGACAATTTTAGATGGTATTCCATATAGACTTAAAATTCTCCATAATGAATCTCTGTGTATGCTATCAAATGCCGTTTTAAAATCTATGAAGTTTAGTATTAATGGTTTCTGCTTTACAATATGTTCTTCAAGTATTATTCTGAGAGTAAAGATCTGGTCGAGACAGCTTCTCTCTTTTCGAAATTCTGCCTGTTCTTCTCTCATTGCAGCATCCACTATATCTTTAACTTTATTAAAATGACAACTGATACCAAGATTACACCTCTCCAATTGTTACAGTCACTAAGGTTGTCTTTTTTTTTGTTGGTATTTTAACAATGATTCCTTTTTTCCATCTAGAAGGGACCTTTTCTTCTTTCCAAATCTTGTTAAACATTGTCTGTAATGTTTCATGTTGTCACTATTGATAGCTTTTAACATTTCAGGTACTTTTTCTCTTCACCTACATCTTTGTTGTTAGCCATTAAACTCACTGCTTTTTCAATTTCATGCAATGGTAATTTCATCTAGGTTGACATTTAGTTGTGGGGCTGGTAAGTCGGTTTCAAGGTTTAACAAATATTTTGGGTGTGGTCGATTAAGTATTTCTTGGAAGTGTTCAGCCCATCTTTGCCTTTGGTCTTCACATGATGTTTAAAGGGTTCCAGTTTTGCTAAGGATTGGTCTTTCTTTAGATGTAATAATACCTGTTAGCCTATTTTGTATGTTATATAAAGTTTTACTGTCTCCTGTTTTTTCTGCTTTCTCTGCCTCTTTCGCCATATTGTCTATGTATTCTCTTTTATCCCTTCCAGCTGAACGTTTTACTTTCTTGTCTATTTCTTTGTATGTTGCTTTTGCCAGATCTTTTCCAAGATCTGTCTTTACATTCAACACGTCTAATTTGACTGCTCGTCTTTCATGTATGTACTTCCTTGTGTTTTCTGATATCCATGCTTTTCTATTTGGTCTTTTCAGTCCAGCGCTTGCTTTTGTTGCTGTGATTATGGCTGTGCTGTAATAATTCCATAACTCATCTATACCTATCTCCTCAACTTCACTGGGTGTTTTGGAATGATTGGCAAGTTCCTGATTGAAATTAATGTTAGTATTCTCTTCTTGTAGGCTGTGGCTGTTTATCTTTCTGTGTACTGATTTCTTGTGTTGACTTTTCAATTTTAGTTTTATTTTCCCTATACACAGATTGTGATCACTGTTAACATCTGCCCCTCCCTCCATATGCCCTTACATCTAAAAGAGATGTTCTGTATTGCTTTCTAATAAAAAAATGATAGATCTGGTTTCTAGTTCTATCATCTGGAGATATCCACGTTGTTTTTTGTGTGGAAATATTATGGCTCCAATTACCATGCCCTTTGTTAGACATAATTCAATTAATCTTTCCCCTTTCTGATTTATCAATTCCTTCCATCCCCATTACTTTTTCAACGTCGGTGTTATCTTTCCCTACCTTAGCGCTGAAGTCCCCCATAGCAATTAGGATGTCGTGTTAGGGACTTTGTTGATGATTTGTTGTAATTGGTGATAGAAATCGTCTTTCATCTCATCATCTGCATCGTTCGTGGGTGCATAACACTGTATTATTGTCATTATTCCATGTCTTAGGTTGTATCGTGCTCTTATTATGCGACTGTTCACTGGTTCCTATTCTACAAGGCTCTTTGCTGCTACATATGACATAATAATACCTACCCCCTCATGATGTCTACCGTCGTCTCTGCCTGAATGTATTATCAACTTACCGTTTTCCGCCGATCTTTTACCTGGTTCTGGCCATCGCATTTCATTGATGCCCAGTACGTCTAGGTGGTATCTCTCCATTTCTTTGATGACCTGAGTAGTTTTTGTTGGTGCTGCTATCATTCTTACATTCCAGAATCCCGATCATTGACAAATGTTTGGGGCCGACGAATGAGCTTTCGGAGTTGTCATCCCTGATGCTCGATTGGTTTCTCTGCGAGTTTCCGTAACGATATCTTTTTTCCCCATCTGAAGTTGCCTCTAGATAGGTCCCAGGATAAGGTTGTTAGCCTTAAGCCCAACTCCCGGTACAGGATATGTGACAG